>JAJPUD010016184.1:0-34902 GCA_023553655.1 Myrmecobius fasciatus | reverse complement strand
TAGAAACTGGAAATTGAATAGATGCCCTTCAATTGGAGAATGGCTGAATAAATTATGGTATATGAATATTATGGAATATTATTGTTCTGTAAGAAATGACCAGCAAGACAATTTCAGAGAGGCTTGGAGAGACTTACATGAACTGATGCTGAGTGAAATGAGCAGAACCAGGAGATCATTATACACGGCAACAACAGTACTATATGATGATCAATTCTGATGGACATGACTCTCTTCAACAATGAAAAGTTTCAAACCACCTCCAATTGTTCGCTGAAGAAAGCCATATACACCCAGAGAGAGGGATGTGAAATGTGGACCACAACATAACATTCTCATACTCCTTGATTGATGTTTGCTTACATTGTGTTTCCTTTATCTGATATGTCTTTATTGTAGACATGATTTTTCTTGCACAACAATGATAAGTTTGGAAATATGTATACATATATTCGATTTGCCAATATTTTAACATAATTAACATGTAGTGGATATCCTGCCATCTAGGAGAGGGGTGGGGAGTTGGGGGGAAAATTTGTAACAGAAAGCTATGTAAGGGTTAATGTTGAAGAATTATCCACACATATGTTATGCAAATAAAATAAAAAATTAAAAAAAAGAGGAACAAAATGAGATAATTATGTGAGAGTCAAGTAAGTGCATCTAACTGTGGCTGATCAGACCAATATGAGCTTGGGATGCTCAATTTCAAGTTGGACACAAATGATCTATACATTTGTAATGGATTCTCTAACTTTGTGCATCTTATGTTTCTTTTGAGCTATTTTGATTCTGCTTTGCTCATAGAGCACCATACCTTCTCTGATTAGGGTATATCATCTTTTTTGGTCCTGTGTCAGTGTCTCCTATAATGTACAATCAATTCTAAATTTCTTAAGAGAGACCTTCTGAGTGTCCTTTTATCACTTTTTCTGATGACCATGTGAGTGCTTGCCCTGTGTGAGTTCTCCATAAAATAGTCTTTTGGGTAAGCTTATATTTGGTATTCAAACAATGTGCCAGCTCAACAGAATTGCACTCTCTGCAGTAGGGTTTAAATACTTGGCAATTTAGTTCAAGAAAGGACCTCAGTGTCTCGTATCTTATCCTACCAGATGATCATTAGACTCTTCCTAAGACAAGTCAAATGGAAGTGATTAAATTTCGTGGCATGGAGCCAGTACACTGTCCAGCTTTCACAATCATACAACAATGAGATCAATACAACAGCTCTATAGACTTTCAGTTTGGTAATCAGTATAATACCTTTTCTTTCTCATGATTTCTTTGAAGCCTCCCAAACACTGAACTAGCTCTAGCAATATATGTGTCAATCACATTATCAATGTGTTCATCCTGGAAAGTATATCCCCAATGTAAGTGAACTTATTCTCAACATTCAAAACTTCTCTATTTGCCATCATCAATAGCTCCACATTTGGATGCTGGTGTCTGGCTGATGTATTTTCTTGGTGTTAATTGTTAGGCCAAAATTAGCACAATCAGCAGAGAACTGATCTAAACCTTGTGGCAATTCAGATTTAGAAGCTGCATTGAGTGTTCAAGCATCTGCAAACCAAAAAGCATGCACCCTCCACTTTATTTTTGGCTTGCAGCCTTTTCAAGTTGAAGAATTTACCCTCAATGTGTAGCAGACTTTGATGCCATGTTCATTTTCAGTGAAGGCATTGGACAACATGACTAAAACATGCTAAAAAGTATGGGAATAAGCATATAACCTTCTTTTATTTCATTGAAATAAAAGTGCAAGAGTATCATTCATTTTCCAGAACTGAGCATGCTGCTGTGAAATTAATACACAATACTGAATAAGTTTTCTGGACAATCAAATTTTGACATAATTTTCCACCAACCTTCAGGCTGAAGATATCCATGGCCTTGTCAGATCTATAAACGTTGTATTCAAATCTTTGTTCTGATGTGGGCATTTCTTCTGAAGTTGTTGAGTACAAAACACCCATATCACAACTATTTTTTGGCCCTTTCTGAAGCCACACTGGCTTTTCAGTAAATGACTCTATCAAGTGAAGGATCATTCTATTGAGGAGGAATCTGGCAAGAATCTTACCAATAATGACTAAGAGAAAGACAAAACAGTTGATTTCCTTTAGGTTTATAAAATTGGACAATGGAGGCACCCTTGAACTCCTAGGAGATGATTTCCTCCTGTCATAAGACTCAGAAAATTTCAATTTTTGTTTGAGCAATGGACCGACCCACTAAACTCATCTTATAAATCTCAACTGGAATAGAATCAACACCAGGTGCTTTGTCACATAAAAGGAATCTAAAGATTTTCAAAACCTCTTCTTTGTTTGGAACTTAAACTAGATAGAGATTAATTTCAACCTGAAGTAAAAGGTCAGTGAATTCAGCATTGTTTGATAATGATTTGAGAGCACACTGAAAATGTTCAGCTTATCTAAAGCCATGTTCTTATCACTAATCAAGGTGGCTCCATCATTTCTGAGTGGTGCCTATATAACAATAAAAATCTTCTGATTACTAAAACAGGAAGAATTTTTTATTCAGCAGGTATAATCTGGAACTTACTTTTGTCAGGATCCCCATGCAAAGACCACCCCTTTTTTTTTTTGCTCCTCTTTTTTTACTATTAGGAAACATCCTATTTTACTGGCTTCAGGCCCAACAAGCAAGCTGTGCTATGAGATTAGCATAAAAACAATCCTTTGCATTCCCCCTCTAGATGAACTTTACTGCAGCAAAATGACAGTTCAAATCTACCTCTGACTTCCATGAGCTCTTTGGTATTTTCAGAGTTTGACAGTTGGTGTAATAACTGCTATGACTCTTTGGTCATTTATTTTCAAAGTTTGACATTTTACATAGCAAAAATCTCTCACTCTCTTTTCCTTCTTGGTAGTTATAGAGGCAGCTAGGTAATGTAGTAGGTAGAATGCAAGTCATGGAGTCAGGAAGACTCATCTTCCTGAATTAAAATTTGTCCTCAGACACTTATTAGCTCTATTGCTGAGATAAATCACTGAACTCTATTTGCCTCAATTTCCCCATCTATAAGATGAGTTAGAAAAGGAAATGGCAAGAAAAGATCAAATGGGGTCACAAAGAGTCAGACATAATTGAAAATGATTGAACAATAATTTAGGGAGGCAAGAATTGTTTTGAGTTTTAGGTTGAGAAAGCAGCGATAACTCACGTCTCCACTTAAAGGCCACCTTTCTACTTGATACTTCTCTATGTTTTGTTTTTCTTCTTATCTGGTCTTAAGTGAATTAGTATATGGTGATAAAATTGTTCACATCCACCAGAGCTATTGAGGTTCCACTGAAAACCTGACTAACAGAATGTACCAAAGATGATATTAGCCAGTGATATAGAAGATACTTAAGATGATTGTGGAAAGACTTAGGCCAAAGGCTGCCTTAGAGTATGTCAGATAAAACAAAGCGTTACAAAAGATACAGAGAATGGTAAATACAAAATAGAATTGGGAGAGCATATGAAAGACAGTTCTTCAGTGGAACTCACTATTACGCAGTTGAAAGAAAGCACCTCCTGAGGTTGGGGAGTGCCCTTAACTGGCAGGCTAAAAGGGACTTAGCACCCTCAAAGAGTTAGTTAGCTGTAAGGAGGAGAAATGGGGCTGATAAGCATAGTAGAGTTAGGGGAGACACCATGTGGCATGAGAGAATGAAGAAGGAAAGGGGAAAGTCACTACAAGGCATAGTGCCATGGCCCATTGACCCAAAGGAAAGCACCAGGAAAGCCATGGCCCATAAATTGTTTTATACAGAAATTTTAGCCTCAGAGTCCTGAAATAATTTACATTTCTAACTGGATTACTTTTAGAGAATGGGAGCAAGGAACTAAACTGATCTCTATACAAAAACCTTCTACCTACTTGCCTCAGGGATCAATTATTTAGTTTCTCTTGATTCAAAGCAATATTCAGAGTCTCATCATAGAGAGGAATTAAAAAAAAAATAAAGAAAGAAGTACAGAACCTTAAGGAACATCTACATTTAGTGGATTTAATGTAGTGGAATATTTAGCAAATGGAAAATTGATTATACAAATAACAGAAAAACCAAGAAAGAACAGCATCACAAAAACTAAGGAAGGAATATAAAGATTAGAGTGTGGTCTAGAGTTTCAAATGTTGCAAAAAAGTCAAGGTTGAGAACTGAGAAAGACTCATTAGATTTTTTTTTCAATTAATAAATCATTGCTGTTATACCCTGAATTGTTATGCCCTGAATAAAATTATTAAGGCCATCCCCTCGACTCCTTCCTTGCCATTAAGACTGAAAGAATTGAATCAGGAAAAACCTTGATGCTCTGACCACTTTACATACCATAATATCATAAACTCCAGGTGTATTATTTAGATCCTTGCTAGGATAATTCCCCCTTTATTTGAGCATTGCCCCTTGATTCCTGTCTCCTGCCCTTGACCTTCTTATCTTGATGCCTATCCTGTCAGGATTAAGTTATGATCCTTTCCTGGAATTATGGCTTGCCCACCCATCCAGTGTCCTAGCCCCCCTTATCTGCTTTTTTTTACTCCTACAAGATTGTACACTTAGGTTATGTATTTTGTTTGCAAACCCTAGTTAGCTAAAACTCTATAGAAGTTCACTACCTCAGTTCCTCTGGGATGGAATGATTTGGACATGAGTCCCATCTGGTTGGCTACCCCAAACTCTCCACATTAAAAGATTAAAAATAAATTATTGCTAAGTGAGGACAGCAGTGTCAATTGAAAAATGAGATGAGAAGTCAGATATAAGAAGAATGGGAGAGGAAGTGGAAACATGAGGATAGACTTTTTTTTTCCTTCAAGAAGCTTAGCTGAGAAAAGGAAGAATAATATAGAATAATAGTTATGAGGTTGAAGATTTTTAAGAATAAGGAACAACTTGGTGTGTTTGTAGGGAGCAAAGAAGAAACCAGTAGATAGAACATGACTGAAAATTAGAAAAAAGATGACAGTTTGGTAATCTGTTCAAAAGGACATGAGATTAAGGGACAATTTAGAGGGGTTAGTTTTTCTGTGACAAGTTTTAATTCTTCATCAGAATTTAGAATGAAGGAGAGAAAAGTAGGGATAATGTAAAAGACCTATGATATTTTTATTTTGGAAGTTTTGGAAAATCCATTCTATAGAGTAAGATCAAGAATTATTTTGGGAAGACTAAAAATACTGCCCTGCTGAAGTACATAATAATTGTAAAGTACAGATTACACAAATTTGTAGGGGCCTAACTAGCATTATGGCATTAATTTCTTCTACTTCTACTTAGCAGCACATGGATTATATGAAAAGTAAAACAAAAGTAAGAATAATCCAAGACAGGGATTTGGCTAAGGATGATCTATGAAACGATGAAGCAATTAAGTGCCCCAATAAATAATATACTAAACCTGGAATCAGGAAGAACTAAGTTCAAATGGATCCTCAGAAACAAACTAGCTGTATGATTCATGATTTCCTCAGTTTTCTCATCTGTAAAATGGAAAAATAATAGCATCTACTTCCCAGAATTATTTTAAGAATAAAATGACAATGCATATTGTAAAGCTTTAGACCAGCATACCACTGGATGAGACTTATCTTAATTTACCCACTCTCCTCTTCTCTCCTCTAATTATTAGTATTTTTTAAATTTCCTATTGAAATTATTTTATATTTATTTTCAATATGTAAGTGCAGGACTTTTTCAGACTCTGTTGGCTGTATCTACTTTTTAAAAACCAAGAATATGCCTGGTCAAATAGAAAAGACAATTTTTCCACTTGGGTTTAAGTTTTCCTCTATGCCTTTTTGAATCCTCTATATGGAAGAATAGATGTTTAATGCTCAGAAAATGGGGAATTCTAAACCCTAGTGCAGTTTGTAAGCTATTAAGTAGCTCTTGCTTAGGCAAAGGCTATGGGTAATTTAGGTTTCAAAGATTAAAGTCCAGGTCAACAGGGAATGTTTAACATAAGCTATGGTAAAGTATCTGAGTGAGAAAGATTTAGACTTCTGCATAAGTAATTCAAGTTCAAAGAAAAGATAGCCTCTAATCTGAGGGTTATAACTACTTAGCTGGAAGTGTCTCTGCTCTTTATGCTAAAGACCCAGAAGACTGAGAAAGAGAAGAGTTCCTTTTCCTCTACTCCCCACTGCCTAAACTTATATTTCTGCCTTATAAATTAGGGTGATATCTAATAGGTCTGACAAATATTTTATACTTATTTTTAAATAATGTTCATATTCTTTTTTTACCCCATTGCCCCATATTCAAACCCCTTTTAGTAATATATAAATATCTTGAAGGAAGGGACTATTTCATTTCTAATTTTATCTCCCTGATCCCTAGTGATAGGATTATAGATTCTAGGGGAAATTTTAAGCAATAATTCTAAGGTTCCCTAATCTTAGAGTGCTACTTATTTAATAATCTGTCTGTCAATAATTGTAAAAGACTTCTGGGCTAGGAATATAATATTCCTTCTGAACAGGACTGATTGGATGAAGAATTTCTTAGTATTGATACTGGAACTGGGTCACATGATCCCTATACCTAGAGTGGGAAGGTGAGGTTTTGGGCCTCAGGTTTCAGGAAATCACATGATCCCTATTCCCATTCTTAGATCCTAGGTTACAGGTAGTCAAGTGTTCTACAGGTCAGGCCCTCAAATCACTCCCATGGGAAGTGACGTGACCCACAGGAGGTAGACAACATTGGTGACCATTAGTCAAGGAGGGTTGCTTCCTTTTGGTCTATCCAATAAAGGGGCTTGGGTCTTTTGCTTTTAAACCTTGGACAAGGTGGAAGCAGGCAGGTTCCAGGCTGGATTTGGGTTGGCTCCCAGATGTGTTTCTGGGCCTCTCCCTGCAAGGATTAAATAAATATTTTCTCTGGAGAGCAATTTGGATTTATGCTCAAAAAGTTATCAAACTGTGCATACCTTTTGACCCAGCAGTGTTTCTACTGGGCCTATATCCCAAAGAGATCTTAGAGGAGGGAAAGGGCCCCACATGTGCAAAAATGTTTGTGGCAGCCCTTTTTGTAGTGGCTAGAAACTGGAAACTGAAGGAATGCCCATCAATTGGAGAGTGGCTGAATAAATTATGGTATATGAATGTTATGGAATATTATTGTTCTGTAAGAAATGACCAGCAGGATGATTTCAGAGAGTCCTGGAGGGACTTGCATGGACTGATGCTGAGTGAAATGAGCAGAACCAGGAGATCATTATACACAGCAACAACAATACTATATGATGATCAATTCTGATGGATATGGCTCTCTTCAACAATGAAATGTTTCAAACCAATTCTAATTGTTCAGTGAAGAAAACCATATACACCCAGAGAAAGGGATATGAAATGTGGACCACAACATAACATTTTCATGCTCTCTATTGAGGTTTGCTTACATTGTGCTTCCTTTCTCTGATTTTTTTTTTCTTGTAGATAGGATTTTTCTTGCACAACTTGTCAAGTATTTTAACATCATTAACATGTAGTGGACTTCCTGCCATCTAGGGGAGGGGAGGGGACTGGGGTAAAATTTGTAATGGAAAGCTTTGTAAAGATCAATGCTGAGGAACTACCCATACATATGTTATACAAATAAAAAGCTTTAATAAAAAAAAAAAACAAAACAAAAACAAACAATAAATAAATAAATATTTTCTCTTTGGATCTGAAGATGTCTCTGAGTAGTTAATTTGGGAAAGTGGTCTTGTACCCCTCCTACACACTTCCTTTAGATGTTAGGAAAAGAGATATCAGTGATCCTGAGCTCTCTAACCTTAGAATGCTATTGTTCTAACATTCTGTCTGTCAATGATTCTAAAGTCTTCTGGCCTTAGAATAGTCCTACAAACATTTGTGACTGTCAGATAAATAATCTGTTGGTCAATGATAATCAGGTTTCTGAGACAACAGTGAATAGACCACCGCTTAAACCTACTTATAAGCCATAAAATTAGTAAATAAGTAACATGAAGCTCTTGTCTAACTTTGTCCAATAAATCTATTTTCTTTCTCTTAGTTCCTTGCTAAACTTTTGGAACTTATCCCACTTCAATTGGCATCATAATTACAATAAACTTTGCCCCTTGACTTGGAGATGGTTGAAGCCTGAAAACTCTCTTGAGACACAGATGTCTGTGACTCCAGCCTTTTGGGGTCTCCTTATGAAATTCAACACTTAGCATATTATCTAATATATAGTATGCCTTTGGCAAGTGAATGGATAAATTAATGATTCAATTATTCTTTCAAGTATTTTTGGACTAGAATCTGATGGATTGTGTTTGATAAAACATTCATAAAAGCATTTAACTTGTTTAATGCTTTTTAAAGTACAATTCTAGTTTATCTTGTAAAAAAAGTTTGTTTTAAATATTTACCTATAAGAATTTTTATAAAAGAAATGACTGCCAAGAAGTTAACATTGTAAATGTTTTGATGAATATAGGTTATTCCATTTAATCATCTACATGATGAGAATGAGAAATAAAATGTACAAATCCTAAGCTAAAGCATTGTTGGTGATTTTTATATCATAACTCTACAAAATAAATCTAAGCAAAAATCCCTTTGAATGAATACTGTACATTTCTGAGGTTAGGAGACGTTTCTTTTGGGAGAAAATACTATTAAGATAGATTTGAATTACTACTGAAAAGGTCAACAGTGGTGTCAACTGTCATTAATATGAATTATATTTACCTACCTCTAATTTAATTAGATTTTGATTAAATTCTATGAATTTTGTTTATGATCAATAATTAATTTCTTCTAAAAATACTAAAAGGTTATGACCCACTTTGCTCATAGAGATCAATATTTTGACTTGTGAGTCATTTCTATTGAAATCAGTCTATTGACTCATCAATTTTCAAAAGCACAAGTTCTTTGGCAAGTAAATCACTATCTTTGACAAATGGGGATTTGGACTGAAATCTTGATTTAGGTCATTCATGAATTTCAGTTAAAGGAGTTTATCCTCTGTCAGCTGTGTATTCCAAGGGTAATGATGCCATGGAGCACAGTCCGTTTCAGGAGAGATGCAGTCAAGGTATAAAACAATCCAGGCAGGTGAAACTATGAATTTTTTTGATGATGACATCATGTGAGAAATGTGAAATTCACTAAATTGTCAAAGAACTATCACTTTGTTTTGTTGTTTAATATTTTTTGCAGTAGAATTTAAAGGCATGCTGTGATGAACAGAGTTGTTCAATCATTCTTATTTTTTCCTCTGCCTTTTTACACAAAAAGCAGAGGAATTTCCCTCCTCAGCTACTTTCTTCAAATTGTATTCCCAGTAAGTACATTCTATTTAGCAAAATATATTGATTAACACTGCTTAAAAGAACAAAATAAAAGATTGAACACATTGATTGAACACATTGAACATTGAACAATGTTCAACCATTTCTGAATTCTTCTAATTTTATTGTTGTTCAGTTTAGTTGTGTGACCCATTCATTCTTTTTTTTAAAACATTTTTCTGTTTATTATGTATATTAACTTTTTACATATACATTTCTTTATGGATAATGTGAGAGAAAAAAGAAAACCAAGGCAAGAAAAAAACAGAAAAAAGAAGAGAATATATGATGTGTTGATTTACATTCAATCTCCATAGTTCTCTATCTGAATGGAGATGGCATTTTCTATTCAAAATTTACTGGGATTTTCTTGGATCACTGAATCATTGGGAAGAACCAAGTCTTTCATAGTTGAGCATCGCAAATTCTTGCTGTTATTGTTATAATATATTCCTGGTTCAGCATTAGCCAATGTAAATCTTCCCAGGCCTTTCTAAAATCAGTTAGTTCATCATTTTTATAGCACAATAATATTCCATTACCTTCATATACCACAATTTATTCAGCCACTCACCAGTTGATGGGCATCTACTCATTTTCTAATTTTTGCTACCACAGAAAGAGCTGTTACAAACATATTTGCACATGGGTGTCCTTTTCCCTACTTTATAATTTCCTTAGCAAACAGACCCAATAGAAGAACTGCTGCATCAAAGGATATATACAGTTTTGTAGCTCTTTGGGCATAGTTCCAAATTGCTCTCCAAAATGGTTGGACCATTTCACAACTCCACCAACATTGCATTAGTGTCCCAGTTTTCCCACATCCCCTCCAACATTTATCATTATCTTTTCCTGTCATCTTAGCCAATCTGACAGGTGTGCAGTGGTATCTCAGAGTTGTTTTAATTTACATTTCTCTGATCAATAATGATTTAGAGCACCTTTTCATGTGACTAGAAATAGTTTTAATTTTTTCATTCTTTTTTTACTTGTATTGTCACACTCTGCTCCTGGGATAAGTGGGGTGCTGTCCCAAGCTTCCTGTGTAGCTTTGAGCCTTGGCTTTGAGCACAGGGGCCCCTTGTATTTGCAGGAAATAACTTTCTCTGCTCTTTCCAGGAAAGTCTGGTTTCCAGGAATTTGCCTTCTAATCTGGGACTGGTGGCTGTCTCACTGGTTCGTTTCATTACTGAGCCAGGACAGAGGGTCTCAGTTGCTGATCTGCTGATCAAGACCCTCTCACTGGATTTCCCAGACTCTATCTTGAGCTAAGCTGAACACCCTTTTCATCCCAGTGAGACTGATTTTTTTTCCAATCTACTTTGATGTGAAGAGTGGTTTCATTCTGTCAGATTTTGTCTAGAGTCTTGGTCTCATGTGTTTTTTGAGGGAAAATGGGACAGCTCTACCAGATTCCTGGCTTTATCTGCCATCTTGTCTTCACCCCAGAGAGTCCCATTCATTCTTTAAATTTAGATTATTTGGTTTCCAAATCATTTTTAATCTATCTTTCCATGCATGTCATTTTCATTGCAACATGATCTGAAAAAGATGCATTTCATATGTCTGTCTTTCTTCATTTGACTGTGAAGGTTTTATGTCTTATGCTATAGTCAGTTTTTGTGTTGGTGTCATGTACCATTGAGAAAAAGAAATATTCCTTTTTATCTCTATCCTTTTTTTCTCCAGAGGTCCATCCTTTATTCACCTCTTTAACTTTTTTTTTTGCTTATTTTGTGATTAGATTTTTCTAATTCTAAGAGGAGATTGAGGTCCCTCACTAGAATACTTTTGCTATTTCTTCCTGTACATCACATAAATTCTCCTCTCTGAATTTGGATGCTATACCAATTGGTGCATATATATTTAGATTTTATATTACTTCAGTGTCTATGGTACCTTATACTAAGACATAGTTTCCTTCCTTGACTTTTTATTAGACATATTTTTGCTTTTGTTTTTTCTCTAAGATCAGAGTGCTATTTCCTGTCTTTTTTCTTTGTTTGTGGGTTTCCTTTTTTACTTCAGCTGAATTATAATATATTCGTATATTCTGCTCCAATCTATACTTTTTTGTGTATCTCTCTACTTCATATGTATTTCTTGTAAATAATATATTATATGGCTGTGGTTTTTAATTCATTCTGCTTTCCACTTCTATTTTATAGGAAACTTCATCCCATTCACATGCATAGTTATGATTACTAATTGTATTTTTCTCTATCCAATTATCCTCCTTTTTAATTCCTTTTTCTCTTCTTTCACTCTATCTCTCCTTACCAATGTTTGCTTTTGACCACCACTTCCCTCAATTTGCCCTTCCCTTCTATCAAACACCTCTCCCAGATTTCCCCCTTTCTTCTATTTTTGCCTTTCCTTCTAACTTCCTTTCTATCAGGTACCTACTTCACTTTTCTTCCCCCCCCCCCCCCGCCTCCGTCTCTTACCTCTCTATAATATAAGATAAATTTTTATTCCCTATTGAGTGTGTATGTTATTCTGTCTTTGAGTCAAATCTGATGAGAGCAAGGTTCAAAGAATCATCCCCTCCTCCTTTCTTTCTCTGTACTGTAATAGGTCTTTTGTTTTTCTTCATATCATATAATTTACCTTATTGTGCCTCCTTCTTTCCTATTCTCCTTTTTTCACACCTTATTTTTTTATATCATCACATCCCCATTAATTTATGTCCATATCCTCTTTATAACTGCTTTAATAGAGATTCAGTTCTCAAGAGTTACTAACATCATCTTTCCATGTACAGCTATAAACAGTTTAATCTTATTTAATATCATGTTTTGTTTTGTTTTGTTTTTTTTATTTACCTTTTTATGTTTCTCCTGAGTCTTGTATCTGAAGCTCAATTTTCTTTTCAGCACTGGTCTTTTCATCAGGAAAATGGGAAAGTCTCCTATTTCATTGAATGTGTGTGACAATTGTAAATAGATTTCATTTTCCAGGACAAAAAAAAAATTTGCATTTTCATTTGTTTATAGTACTGAAAAAGTTCAATGTTGTTTACTTCTCTTCCTCTGCACAGATTTAAGTATTCAGAATGCCCAGATTTACAAAGTATCTTAAATATTACTTTTAAACTTCTACTGCCTTGGCTACAAATTTGAGCACTTCAGTTTTTGGAGAGCTTTATGGAATATTCTTTTTTCTTGGGAGTTTAGTCAACCTCTTCAATGGCGAGTCCAGAAAAAGTGCCTCCAGATAGAGCTGTTCTACCCTGCAAGAACTCAACCAGAAATGTCTCTTGGAATTCCTCCTTTACTCTAGTACAGTCTAGTGATGATAGGGTTGTAGATCTCCAATTCTTTCTCTTGATGCTCAAATTCTTTCTTCTCAGCAATCTTGTTTTTTATCCAGATAGTTACTTATACCAGTACATTTGTCAAGGATCTTCTGTTTATCTTTATCACTAATTTTACCTTGCAATTTTTCATCCTTCAGGGTAGCTTTCAAGATTCAAAAAAATTCTTGGAAGATACCTTGTCTCTCTGCTTCTTATCTTCAGCTTTGTTTTTCTCAGTATTGTGAACCATATAGTAAATGTTTCTTTTGTTCAGACAACTTTTGTCATTGGTGATGGTAATCTTGTTCTCTCTGTGCTCTTATCCATAGCAGATACATTGAAAATGTCATTTATATCAATGTCAACTGCTACTTCAATTTAAGGAATACCTCTGGGGAAATTTGTGAGCTCAAACTTGTCAATCAGATCATTATCATTTGTCATTGCTCTCTCACCTTCATAAACATAAATAAGCATTCAAGGCTGGTTACCTTAATAGATGGTAAAGATCTTTATCTGGTGTATTGTTGGTATTACATTAGATTAGAACTGTTATAACTTCTCCAGCAGTTTTGATTCTGAGGGACAGAGGAATGACATCCAACAGCAGCAAGTCTTACTTATTTATCTCCAGATAAAATGGCAGTCCAAACAATTGTATGATAAAAGCCTCATCAAGATAGATACTCTTGTTGAGCTCCTTGTCATTGAAAAAGTCTTGCAGGAGTTCTGGATATTGGGAATGTTAGTGGAACCACCCACCAAAATAATGTCATTAATCTGTAATCTCTTAAATCCTTTTCCACAGGGTTCAGCATGCAATGAAACAGATCAGCACTCAACTCTTTGAAATGCTTGAGGTAGTCCTATTTCCTTAGTCATTAGCAGTAATCTCCAATCTCCATGTTGGAAGACTCCCACCTATACAGGAATAAGTGGTGCCAAGTTCAATGCCATCTGTGAGTCTGTTCAAAATATTTGCTGAGAGAAGCTGATAAGAGTTCAGGCAGTTTCCTGGCTTGGTTCTGCCTTAATTGAATATTATTATGAGATAGGAAATGGGAACAGGGGTAGGAGAACCATTTATGCAATTTGCATTTATGCAAATATATTCTCAAAAGTAACTTTTGAGACTTTAACTGTCTTGTTGAAGGGTGATAAATCATGAATACAAAAGAATAAATATGAAAGATACCACTCACCTACTAACAAAGAAGTGATAGAATTAAATGCAGAAAGATACATACATTTTTTGGTCATGGCCAATATGAAAGATTGGTTTACAGTATTGAGTAAGTCTCTATTTTTGAGAATGTTTTGTTTGTTTGTTTTATTTTTCTCAATGGTGGGAAAGAAGATAGTATGAATAATAAAGGAAAAAAATAAAAGTCAAATGTATTTATATGATGTAATGCCCTATATTTTTATCAATTTACTTTATGCTTCTACAGTAGTATTTTCCTGAATTAAAATTCAAGAAAACATTGAATGATAATGACAGAGGAATGGTAAAAATATATTGTATCACCTTCCACTCAAAAAACCCAACATTTTTTATTTAGCCAGTCCCAGGCAATAATACAATGACAGTTTTTATAGTAACTATTTGGTCATATTTCTGATGAATTGATTAATAGCAAGTAGTCTTTGTGATAACATACTGACTCTGCATCATTACTTTGTTGATAGCATGGAATGATTTTAGTAAATTTGGCTGCCATACATACTTCTTAGAGACAGAGATGAAAGTTGAGTAACAGGTAGATACCAGAGGTAGATAAAAAGCCTGCAAAGAGCCTGGCAAGTCCTCATAAAAGCTCCTAGTCCTGCCTGTGATGAATATTATACAGAGGAGTACAATCCTTTCATATACCTCATTTCAGCAAAAAGGCTAAACCAGATTGAAGCTAAACTGCAGGTCTCAAACCCCTTGGTGAGTTAAGGGATGTCTATCTCAAACATGAAAATTTCTCCTGGCAGAATAGCTGGAAGAGGACAATTTGTTCCAGTGACAATGAAAGCAGCTGAAGTAGTTGCTATGGACATTTTCAAAGTTAGGTTATATATTGAAGAAATCAAGGGCATCAACTGTCATTCTGACAGTTGTCTTGTCCCTGGACTTTGACTACTCTGGAAGAGAGGGATGCTAATGACTATGTGCAATTCAGTCTCACTCAAATCCAATTCATGCACAAGTCAGGACATCACCCATGATGTTATTGGTCCTTTTTGAAAATGAGAAATGAAGAACATAAAATATAGAACATTTGAAAAGAATGAATATGTCTGAGAAGCTTAATTGAACATTTATCATAATTCAATGCTTTTGATCCATGCCAGGGGTTGGATATTGCTGGAAAAAAAATTGAAAGTAATGACAGATTATATGCTGGCTTTCTTCATCTTTATTACCCAAGATTTGATCTGTAACCACATCAGGAGGCTGATAATTTTGTGAAACCCTTACTTATTTTCAATTTACAAACAAGTCAAAACATCATATGTCAATTGTCTTTTTTAAAAATGAAGAATGAATAACAATAACAAAATAATAAAGATGCATTAAGGGAATTTAAATTAAACTCTTTGGTGCCTCAGGCATCTCTGTAAGACTTCAAGTTTGATGAATTTCAGATCTGTCTGTGGAGGGAAGTTTCCTATACTGATGTTCTCACAGGTCTCAATCAATCACTCATAAAATATAATGGAGATTCAATAAAATACTGACTTGCGGGAAATCCAAAAGCAATTTTTCCATTAATAGATAAATACCTTTCATTATTCCCATGATAGAACTCCCATATGATCTTATATGTAGAATATGACAAATTTAATGTCTATTGAATTAAATTGAATTTAATCCAGCATTAAAAGTCATATTTTTAGTGCACTTATAAAACATTTTGCCGTCTTAGACAAAATTAGAAACAAAAAACTTTTTGAATAAGACAAATTTCAAATACTTAATAATAAAATATTTCCCACACCTTTCTTTTGCTCCTTAAACTTTTTTGACGCTAAAAATGGGAAAATTTTACTGTGTTGATGAATATAGTATTATACTTACACATGTATACTATACACACATGAAATCAAAAGTCCTGAAATAGAAAATTATTGCCCATCCCAAAAGAATCACTACAATTCTTTCTTTCTTTCTTTTCTTTTCTTTTTTTTTTAATTGCATTTGGCTGGCTAGAATAAAATTCCCTTACCCTGTATTTTGTACTAGATAAACTAATAGCAGGTCTGGAATTTCTCTGCTCTGGCTCACTGAGATAATGTTATCTTTACTACCAGACAAGCTCCTTACAGACAGCTACTTACCAGACAAACAGATCAACCACATAATGAGGTACCAGTTTTTGCCTATTTGCCATGACTAAATCAGTACAAAAGAACTCAATGACTTCTTCAACAAAGGGACACAAGTCTAAGTTGCTCTGCTAATTCTGGTTTTCAGCTTTTCGGTTCCAGATTTCAGGAGAGCTGCCAATTTCCTTCCTTCCTTCCTTCCTTCCTTCCTTCCTTCCTTCCTTCCTTCCTTCCTTCCTTCCTTCCTTCCTTCCTTCCTTCCTTCCTAGCTAATGGAGAAAGGTAAAATGGGCCTGAGAACAAGGAAGAAAAGGACAGATAAAGAAAAGTTTGAAGAGCAAGTATCTAGTTAAACCAATTAAAAAGATAGGGAGATAAATCTGCACAGGAGAGCAAGGTTATAGTGGAGAGAGTAGCTACCAAGGGGCAAAGTGTGGGCCAGCTCACTAATCATTAATGCTATGCTCTCTATCACGTTGTTACAGAAAAGTAAATACCAAAGCTTGCAATGGCCCACAAGTAATTTTATCTAAAAATAAATTAGTTTATTGTTCTTGAGAAATAAGAAATATCTTTTATACTCAAATAAGTGTCAATAACAAGAAAAATAAAAGCACTTATATAGCACCTCCTATGCACTGTGCATTATAATCAGTGCCTTATAAATATCTACTACACACTATCTAGCTGCCTAAAAATAATGATGTTAAGTGATTCTTGAATAAACCTTAGGGGACATCATATCCAAACCTCTAATTTTACAGATGAGAAAACCAAAGATGAGAGAAGTTAACTTATCTCTGATCACATGGCTTGTAACTTATTAAAGCAGGAGTTCAGCTGAGATCTTTCTGAATCCAAATGGATTATTCTAACCACTACAACAATTTCCCAATTAGTGAGACTAATGAACCTTTGTGTAGTGGTTACATGTGTTCAAATTAGCACATTCAAGGTTATAATTATATGAAAGCCAGCCCAATGAAAATATTCAGTATGAATTTAGTAAGGTAGCCACTTTACACAATTCATTATTTGCACTGAGACTTAGTTATGTACCACCTAGCTTCCTAGGAACTCTTATGTGATTTTATATTACCTCTTTAAAAATAATATTAAAAATGGAATGGCATATCTATTCTCATTGGAAAATATAAAGCTTTCCTCTTTGTCTCTGTTTTGGACCAGTTAACTCATTAACATACTTGGAATATTAGGGACATGAATAGGAGATAGAAAAATTGATACTTTTTTTTTTTTTTTTTTTTTTTTTGCTTCTAATTGTAATACTGCATGAGTCCCTTTCACTGGGAAACTCCCACTAATTACTATTTCTGTAACTATTATCTATTGGTAATGGTTTTGGGGTATTCATGTCAGATAAGGTTTAAGGAATTAAAACCATATCCCAGAGCTTGAGCATACAATTAAAGAGTTGCTTTATTTTAAGCATTGATACATTAATAAGTGATGTAGTGGGTGCTAGTGGAGGCATCCCACATGGAACTAAAAGAGCTATCAGCATGGAAAAATCTTTGAGAAGATAAGGAAATCCTTGTGCTGACCATCCATTAGAAGATAACTATCTGTGCACCAGATCATTGAAAGATCTTCAGTAGCTCTTATCAGCTGAGCCTTATTTAGTTCAATTCCAAATTACCATTATAAAGTCTATATCCTGTCCCATGTGATTTGGGGTAGCTCAATTGCCTACAATGACAATGAACTTCTAGGAGTTTGTGCCTCTGCAAAAGCTGACAAAAGTCAGAACCACAACATGCTAATTCCTCTCCATTTGGTCTTCTTTTAAAATCAAGTATTGCATGGGACTTTTTCCATCCCATCTTCTTTAGGATCCTCACAATAAACATTTTTTTAAAATTTTGTTTTGTTCATATCCAAGTATTTTTTTCTATTATTTTATTATTGGCCCCAAATCATTCTTTCTGCGGGGGATATTTCTACTGAACTCCTGCCTTGCCATCTCCCCTGCCTGCCCTGCAGGGTATGAAGCTTGGGATATTTGAGAGTGCCCTAAAACCTAGGACTATTAATATTATTCTGCCCTTTATAAACACAGTTTTTTCCTTCTGGTTTTCTTTCCTACTGAATCCAGATGCTAGTGAGTTTCTGAGGGACAATTTTCCACATGGGCAGATGTTTAGGCATCCTGAAAGTGTTTAACCTGGGTTTTAGGCTGAAGGATGTTCAGGGAAGACTAGCTTCTTTAGTGTTAGGACTACCAAGCCCTTTTCAGAGCTACTTTTAAGCTCTGGTGTCTACCTGATTTGCTCAATTCTCACCTGCAGCTTCAATAAGTTGTCATATGAGCAGTGGTCATACCCCAGTAATCCATTTTGGAAGACAATTTGAGGGCATCTGAGTGGTCTCAAACCCATCAGACTTAAATATGTACTCCAACTTTGTGAAGACTTAAGCCATGACTTAAGGGCAAATGAGAACAATTAATTTCAATGGCCCTGAAGATGGCTGGATCAGATACTGTGGAGCACTTAGAGCTTTTTTAGATATCAAAAATGCCAAAATCATCAATTACATCCTGAGCCACTGCCAGTCATTTTGACTTCTTGTTGCTACTACTTCTGTTGTTGTTATTGTTAATAGACTCTAAATACTCTGGAACAGAGAGGTCAAAGAATTTTTTTCGAATTCTTCCTCACTTAAATCCAAAATATATTTTATTCAAAAGGCATTGCCCTTCTCATTTTACAATTTTTACCTACTTCTATTCTGTCCACCAGGTGGTTACCTACTGCTTGCTCAGATTCACCTTTACTGCCACCTGTGTTGGATAAGATACTACATGGAGGATACATAAAATTTCATTCCCATGTTTGACAGGGGAATTTTTAGTATTCAAGAGGCATCATTCTTTCCATGTTGCCCCATGGACATGAAGCATATGAAAAGTATATTTCAAGTCGGTATAAATAGTTGTATGCTTTCTTGACTCTGGATGGAGCTCATGTGAGAGCTATTAACTCAGCCTTCCAGGTGCAATGGTAAGCTTGATCTTTAACTCTTTGAAGACAGATTTCTGCTCAAGGCCCCACTAAAGGGGTTCAGAGTCAGGGCTTAGGGTATATTCATATAAAGGCTTTGTAATAAGGCCAAAATTGGGGAATCCAAATCCTACAAAATTCAGTCTGATGACTGGATGATGGATAATGGAGAAAGGTCATGAGGTGCTTCTTTAAGGCCAGACTAGGAAAGGCTAAAATAGCCTCAATCTCTCTGAAGTCAGCCATCTACAGGTGAGAGTGAGCTTGTGTCCTATCTAGATTAACAGACTGCTATCTGTGCCTTAATTGTAAAAAAAAAAAAATCTATATTTTCTAGTCAAAATTGTTCAAGGTAAAGATGGAGGCTTCTAGGGAGGCTTCTTGAGTGAAAACACAGATTAAAATATCTACATATTGAATCAGGAATCTGGAGGACAAAATTAAGTCTCTAAAGTTCTGGCTGAGAGTTTGTGTGAACAAATGGGGGCTGTCTCTAAATCCCTAGGGCAAGAATTGGAATTAACAAAATATATGGATTGGAGTCTCTTGGACATATTGGAATCACTGCCTCATTTACTGCCATCATGTCTTGCATCATTCAGAACATTCCATTTGACATTCACCAGGAGTATAGGGATATTCCAAGATGAATGGCAGGGCACAAGAAAATAGTATTTTAGGAATTTATTAATAAGAAGTTGTAATTTCTGTTTCTAGCCTTGAATTGAATGGTGTACTGCCTTTGATGAGGAAAGCTAAAGAGATTTTTTTTTAAGTGAATCTGGACAGGAGGGGTGTTGTAGTCCTGTAGCATGTAGAACACATGCTCCCAAACCTAGGCTGGAATGTTTTATGGTTGAGCAGAGAAAGAAAGAATTCCACCCAAATTGGGAATCATGATAAAATAGAAGCCTAGCTTAACCGCAAGATCTCTTCCTAGCAAAGGGCGAAGTACAGACTACATAAAAATCATGGAAGGAAAAAAGTGATCCTCTATTCACAGGAAGAGGTTCTATTTGTTGGCAGTGTAAAGACTCACCCCAATTCCTATCAGTGATCAGAAGGATATGTAGGAACCACAAAGTGGAAATATACAGTAAGTGGTTCCAGGGTCTACAGTAAAAAACAAACAAACAAGCAAAAACCCAACATCCTTATCTGTCACATTGATCTTAACCCTGAGACTCAACTAAAGTGATGGAAAAGGAAGGAGCTAAATCCTCTCCACCCAGACACCCCCACTTTTGTCAGCCAGACACTGAGATGAGGTGGTTCAACTTCCTAAAGATTCCTGCAGATAATCTCATTTCCATTGTCTAGGCTGGTAGAACTGAGGACAAGGACCAGGTGATTTCTGGTGTTGATGCCCTTTTCTCTAGACTGGAACTGATTTTAAAGACCCCAATCCTCTGCAATTGTTCCATGAGACTTTGGTGTCCCAGAATGAGCTTTTGACGTTTAAGTCTGTCTGATGCCTGAGATGGACTGGCTAATGAAGTACATACCTAAAACAGCAGCGCTGTTGGGGAGTTGGGGTTCAGATTCGTATATTTCCTACGGGCTTTACTCAGTTGACCATAGGGCTTTCTTTAGGACCTTGAGTAACTGTCTTAAGTTTCTCACAGTTTACTTGTTTGTTGATTAATTTCTGCATCCCTTCAACTAGATGGGTTGATCTCATCTCTCCCTGTTTCTGTCACTAGGATAATTCCACAGTGAATCCACTGTAGGAACTGCTGTGGCTCCAGAAGGTGTTGTGAGTGGTGTGTGTTACAGATAAACCATGCCCAAACTTTTAGACCAGGTCGCAAATTTTTTCCTTCTCCTCTATGATATAGCAAGAGGATATGATAAGAGGAAAATCATCCAAGGTTAAATCAAATTGTAGGGTGATACCTTTAAAGCCCTCTGTGAATCTGATGGAGTCTTCAGAATATCACCTCAAATTCTCATTGATTTGAGACAGATCTGTCATTGAGAAAAGAACATGAACTCTCATAGTACCTCCTCCAATATGGTCAGGGACCTCTCAGAGGGAGAAAAAAGTATATACATACATACATACATACATACACACACATGTGTGTGTGTGTATGTATGGGTGTGTGAAAGATACACATATACATATACACATAATTATAGATATATAGATATCAGATATATACACAGTTTATTCACTACAAAAATATAAGTTGTCTTCAACTTTATCTTTTGCCTTGCTTATTTTAAGTAAGTTTTCTAAACAAAAGTCAAAGAAGATTTTTTTTTTTGGGAGAGGGAGGAATAATGAACTTTGGTTAAAAAGGTAAAATAAGTTATTTTTTTATAATATAGGCAGAATAATTTAAGTTAAAGATGGGAATATGAAATTCAATCTATCCTCTATCCAGCCTAGGGCTAAAACTCAAAGTGTGGACTAAGCAACTTTTTTGGAGGAATCTGGGAATTATTGTACTTTTAATTAGAAAGTAGAATTTTACTTGCTTAGGGTAGATGTCTTTACAAGATAAGTTATACCCAAGGAACTAAGAAATAGAGGGAAAATGGCAAGTTTCCTGTAAGGAATGCATTATTTCAGATCAAAAAAGAATTTGCTATCAAGGAGTTCATAAATCTCTAATTCTGGATACAAATTGGCAGATACATTGGAGTAGCGATTTTCCCATCAGTAACTCCCTTCCTTAGTCCTTCTGGATTTGGTGTGCAGTCTTTTGTTCCTGGCTGCCTTTCTGCTATCTTCATATGTTTTCCAGCTCTATTGGGAAATCTTGAGAGAATATGTCCTGATAACTTCATAACTATTTTGAATTCAATTTTGGTAACTTTTTTGTCTTTTTCCTTTCTCTTTTCCAAAAATATTTTTGAATGATATTCCACCTGAACATTTTGCTTTTTACTTCTTTTTTTTTAATTAAAGCTTTTTATTTTTCAAAACATATGCAAGGATAATTCTGCAACATTAGCATTTGCAAAACTTTGTGTTCCAGTGTTCCTCCCCTTTTCTCATTCCCTTCCTCTAGATGGCAAGTACTACAATACATGTTAAATATGGCAGAAATATGTTAAATCCAATATATGCATACATATTTATAAAATTATTTTGCTGTACAAGAAAAATCAAATCAAACCAGGAAAAAAAATAAAAAAAAAAATAAAAAGCAAGCAAATAATAACAAAAAAAAGTGAGAATGCTATGTTGTGAACCATACTCAGTTTTCACAGTCCTCAATTTGGGTATAGATGGCTCTTTTGATCACAAGACCATTGGAACTGGTCTGAATGATCTCATTGTTGAAAAGAGCAAGGTACATCAGAACTGATCATCGTTAAATGATGCTGTTGCTGTGTACAATGATCAGAATAATTTCACTTACCATCAGTTCATGCAAGTCTCTCCAGGCCTCTCTGAAATCATCCTGCTGTTCATTTCTTACAGAACAATAATATTCCATGACATTCATATATCATAATTTATTCAGTCATTCTCCAGTTGATGGGCATCCATTCAGTTTCCAGTTTCTAGCCACTAAAAAAAGGGCTGCCACAAACATTTTTGCACACGTGGGGCCCTTTCCTTCTTTTAAGATCTCTTTGGGATATAGGCCCAATAGAAACATTGCTGGGTTAAAGGCTATGCACAGTTTGATAACTTTTTGAGCATAGTTCCAAAATGCTCTCCAGAAGGGTTGGATCAGTTCACAATTCCACTAACAGTGTATTAGTGTCCCAGTTTTCCACATCCCCTCCAATATTCTTCATCATCTTTTCCTGTCATCTTAACCAATCTGAGAGGTATGTAGTGGTATCAAAAAAGTTGTATTAATTTGCATTTCTCTGATCAATAATGATTTAAAGTACTTTTCCATATGACTAGAAATGGTTTCAATTTCTTCATCTGAAAATTGACTGTCCATATCCTTTGATCAATTTATCAATTGGAGAATGGCTTGAATTCTTATAAATTTGGGTCAATTCTCCATATATCTTAGAAATGAGGCCTTTATCAAAACTCTTGAATGTAAAAATGTTTTCCCAGTTTATTGCTTCCCTTCTAATATTGTCTGCATTAGTTTTGATTGTACAAAACCTTTTTAATTAAATATAATAAAAATTATTTATTTTGTGATCAATAATGATCTTTAGTTTTTCTTTGTTAACAAATTTTTTCAACCTGCACAGATCTGAGAGGTAAACTATCCTATGTTCTTCTAATTTTTTTATGATATCATTCTTTATGTTTAGATCATTAATCCATTTTGACTTTATCTTGGTATAAGGTGGTAGGTGTGGGTCAATATCTAGTTTCTGCTGTACTAGTTTCCAATTTTCCCAGCAGTTTTTGTCAAAAAGTGAGTTTTTATTTCAAACGCTGGTGTCTTTGGGTTTGTCAAACACTAGAATACTGTACTCATTGACTATTTTGTCCTGTGACCCTAACCTATTTTACTCATCAACTACTCTCTTTCTTAGCCAGTACCAAAAGATTTTGATGACTACTACTTTATATTATAGTTTTAGATCTGGTACAGACAAGCCACCTTCATTTGCATGTTTTTATTAATTATCTTGAAATTCTTGACATTTTGTTCTTCCAGATGAATTTTGTTATTATTTTTTCTAGGTTTGTAAAATAATTTCTTGGGAGTTTGATTGGTATAGCACTAAATAGATTGGTTTAGGCAGTATTGTCATTTTTGTTATATTCATTCAACCTATCCAAGAGACTTTGATATTTTTCCAATTGTTTAGATCTGACTTTATTTGTGTGGAAAGTGTTTTGTAATTGTGCTCATATAGTTTCTGACTTTCCCTTGGCAGATAGATTCCTAAATATTTTATACTACTGACAGTTATTTTAAATGGAATTTCTCTTTGTATCTATTGCTGGTGTACTTTATTTGGTATATAAAAATGCTGAGGATTTATATGGATTTATTTGTATCCTGCAACTTTGCTAAAGTTGTGGATTGTTTTTAATAGTGTTTTAATTGACTCTCTAGGGTTCTCTACATACACCATCATATCATCTGCAAAGAGTAATAATTTGGTTTCCTGATTACCTGCCTACTCTAATTCCTTTAATCTCTTTTTCTTCTCTTATTGCCAAAGCTAACATTTAGAATACAATATTAATAGTAATGGTGATAATTGGCAACCTTGTCTCACCCCTGATCTTAATGGGAATAGTTCTAGTTTATCCTCATTACATATGATGCTTGCTGATGATTCTTAAATAGATATATTACTGGTTATTTTAAGAAAAAGTCCATTTATTCCTATACTGTTTAGTCTTTTTAATAGGAATGGGTGTTGGATTTTATCAAATGCTTTTTCTGTATCTATTGAAATAATTATATGGTTTTTGTCAGTTTGGTTATTGATATAGTCAATTATTTTAATAGTTTTCCTAATATTGAACCAGCCCTGCATTCCTGATATAAATCCTACTTGGTCATGGTGTATTATCCTGGAGATGACTTCTGTAATTTTTTGCTAAGATTTTATTTAAGATTTTTGCATCTATATTCATTAGGGAAATTAGTCTATAATTTTCTTTCTCTGTTTCATCCTACCTGGTTTAGCTATCAGTACTATATCTGTGTCATAAAAGGAATTTGGTAGGAGTCTTTCTTTCCCTATTTTTTCAAATAGTTTGTTTAGTATTGAAGTTAATTTTTCTTTAAATTTTTGGTAGAATTCACACGTAAATCCATCTGGTCCTGGAGGTTTTTTCTTAGGGAGTTGATTAATAGTTTGTTCTATTTCTTTTTCTAAAATGGGATTATTTAAGTAATTTCCTCTTCTGTTAATCTGAGCAATCTATATTTTTGTAGGTATTCTTCCATTTCACTTAGGTTATCAAATTTATTGTCATAAAGGTGGGCAAAGTAATTCCTAATTACTGCTCTAATTTCCTCTTCATTGGTGGAAAGTTCTCCCTTTTATTTTTGAGACTGGCAATTTGATTTTCCTCTTTGCTTTTTCTAATCAAATTAACTAAAGATTTATCTATTTTGTTGGTTTTTTCATAAAGCCAACTCTTAGTTTTATTTATTAATTTCAATAGTTTTCTTATTTTCAATTTTATTAATCTCCCCTTTTATTTTTAAAATTTCAAGTTTGGTATTGGGGGGGGGGTTAATTTGGTTTTTTTCCTGACTTTTGCAGTTGCATGTTTTTTACTTCTTAGAAGCTGCTTACCAGTATTATATGACCTTGAAACAGATAAGAAGAATGAATAGCATTCATTCATATTTAGAGAAGTAATATTTGTTCATGGGAAGCCAAAGACAATATAACAAAAATCACAATTTTACCTAAATTGATTTACATATTCCATGCCATCCCGTTTAAATTACCAAAAAAATTTTAATAAATTAGGAATAAGAAAATTCATTTGGAAGGAAAAAAAGTTAATATCATAGGAAATAATGAAAAATGTGAGGAAGAAGCTTTCACAATACCAAATCTTAAAATAAGACAGCATTTATACAAACTATTTGCTACTAGGTAAGAAAGAATAAGACAGAGCAATGAAATAGAGTAGACATACAATTTATAGCAGCAAATAAATATAATAATTTTGTATATCTGTATATGTGTGTCTGTGTATGTGTGTTTTTATATGTGGGTGTGTATCTAATCATAGCCATCTCTAAATGAAGGAAGGAGGAAAATGTTATATAATAAATTTATTTATTTTTTAAATAGAAAATTTTACACAATAGATTTGGAGTTTCATATATCTTTTTCTTATACTATTTTTAATTTAATAAATTAAAAATTAATAAAAGGTAAAATATGGTATTTTTTATTTCATAAATTAAAATTTTAATAAAAGGTAAAATATGGTATTGATTCCACTCTTATGTTTGGACAAATATATGTAGCACCACACCATGAGGCCAGTACCTCAACTTGTATTGACAGTTCTATCAGCAAAATTCAATTCCAGGGATAACTTGCCTACTGCTAACAAGGTAATTTGTGAATCCCCATCAATGTATTCACCAGTAAAAATCAGACAATAGATTGACTTAACTCATATAGTAAAAAGAGTTGGTATGAAACATTCCTTCTCCTCAACTCTCAAGGAAGAAAAAAATCTGGGATATATTCTATCATAATTACGCAACCAGATATAGGGAGAAAGGAATGAAATTTAAAGTCTAATGGTTATGCTGCAAATGTGAAGGGAATATATTATCAAGGCAACTAATATATCAAAAACTAAAAGATCTCAATAACTGTTCATTGTTTATCAGCTAGTTACAAAGTTCACCACAGAGTGTAGCACTGGTGATGGGTGTGGCCACTAATTCTAGGATAGATTCATTTCTCACAGGATAAGTATTATCTCCTGGATGAATGGCTCATTTAAACTTGTTCCTCACAAGGAGGTCTCTTTGCTTAACTTGTGGAATTCCTAGGGCTTACTCCTCACATATAGGGTTTTTTAAATATCCCACTTTAGAATCAGCTGCAATCCTTACCTAGGATACTATTTAACTCTTTGTATATAGAACTGGCCTCAAAGCCAGGAAGACAGGGTTCAAGTCCTGATTCTAGGACTTATTTTCTCTATGATCCTGGAGAAGACACTAAGTTGCCCAGTTTCTAGGCAACTTTCTAAAAAGCTGTAGACCTGCATTGGTACAGAGAGTGTCCTATTTCAAGATTCCTACTCCAATAACATGATAAATCTGTGCATGTGTGTCTGTGAATGTGTGTGTTTGTATTTATGTGTATGCACATGTGTTGGATTACAGCCACTTTGGAGGACTTTCCTGAAAGGTCAGAGACTCTATAGGCTCTCTGTATTGTTAATGTACATTGCAAGGGGAGCTTAGTTTATGAAGAATTGAGTTTGTTTTGTTATTCCAGTGATCCATGGAAGACCTTCTGCCAAATGTTCAAGGACTACACAGGGAGGTGGACTGATGAGAGTGAGATGCAAACAGACATGTATATAAACCAGAAAGCAAGAGGAGAGAAATGTATATATACTTGATGAGTGTCTTGGAGCTGCTGAGCCAGAAGTTATAACAGTTGGTGAGTGCAAAGTTCAGTTGGCAGCTCATCTTTCCTTTTTCTTCCAAAACATAAAGGTGACCATTTGCTGAAAGTATCATTGCAGTTTCTGTATAAGTCTTAAACATAGATTTGTATTTATTTTAAGTTTATATTATTAATACATTATAATACCCTTAACTGATTTTTATAAGCTTGTAAATTTGTAGTTTAGTAATATAAGAGAAGATAAATTAGCTTCTGACAGAAGACATTTTCCAAGTTTACTTCAGAGTAGCAAATGAAGGTAAAAATCCATGTAATTCTTATTACCCTCTCTCACATTTTAGGCTACTCTACCCCTCACTGTGGAAGTAGAATGGGACTACACAGAACTGAAGACCTCTGGCACTTCATATCTTGTTTTGTTATTGTTTTTCTTATTGTAGATAAACATATCAACAAATAGCCATTCCAGTAGTGATGAACGTTTCTCTTCTTAGGCTCAGCAAGGTGAAATTCTTGGTAAAACTTGGAATATCCTTTAAAAACCCAGGATCACTTTTATGTCAAATTAGGTATCAAAATAGGATTTTGTGGGAAAATAACTATTCATAATTTTTCCCCTTACATTAGGATCTTTAATTTCTCTTTATTGTTGTTTAAAGATAGATACAGAGGATAAATTGCAAGGCCTGGAATTGGGAAGGCCTGAATTCAAATCTGGTCTCAGACCCTTACTAGCTGAGTGATCCTGGGTAAATTGTTCAAGCTCTGTTTAAGTTTCCTCAACTATAAAACAGCATAGAATCTACCTCCCAAGTTGGTTGTGAGAATCAAAGGAGAAAAAAACAAAAGCAAAACAAAACAACAATAACAAAAAAAACCCCAGCATAATGTCTGGCCCATGGCAATACTTATGTAAATGTTAGTTGCTATTATGTGTAAAGTTATCTGAGATCATGTATTATAGAATTGGCTCCATTTTTTTTTTGGTTTTGTCTCCAGTGGGTTGCTGAATTTATCCACTTCTATTCTTATTCTTCATACATTTTGTTTACTTTATATAGCATCTACCTTAATAGATACATATCAACAGTATATTTTCACATCTATTTTCTGTTTAAAACCATTCTGAATGGAATTCTAAGACTTGTGTCTTCTGGCTGAAATGGTAAAGTGAAAACTAAGATCCAGTTAACTAACAAGGAAAAAAACAAAAGAACAAGAAAAACCTATAATTTCATAAAGAATTTCAGAAGATGGGGCATGATACAAGGAAAATGTTAGTTGTTAAGACTTCCTAATAAGTAACAGTGTAAAAAAATAACCAATGCCAATGTGACTGGGGTTCTGAGGATTTCATAGAAGAATGATATAACTCTCCAATCACCAGTGGGATCACTCCATGCACTGGATCTATGGTGATCACTTGAAGCTATGGGGAAGAATTGAGCAACTAAGTACTAGGGAGTGCCCAAATTGACCAGAATCAAGGCAACATAATTTGGGTTGGCCAGATTCAATGGCTTGAATCTAAAACTATGGACCTCTCATTAAATCATACACAAGAAAATGGACAAAATCAGAATGACTAGAGTCAAGAACTCTAGAAATAGACAGAAACTACATAAAGCATCAGTGAGGAGAGTTTGATATTAATACCAAATTCATTTGTAAGACTCAGGTCAGGATTGGGCAGCTAGGTGGCGCAGTGGTTAGAGCACCAGCCCTGAAGTCAGGAGGACCTGAGTTCAAATCTGGTCTCAGACACTTCATAGCTGTGTGACCCTAGGCAAGTCACTTAACCCCAATTGCCTCAGCAAAAAGCAAAAAAAAAAAAAAAAAAGACTCAGGTCAGGACTCCTCTAAGAAGGTATCTTAGCTACAGATAGTCCCCGGCTGAAATTATAGAAAAGCAATTTCCAAACTAAAAGCATGGATTAGCCACAAGGACTCCAAGACTGGATGGGAGAATGAGAGAGGAGTTGAAACAAGATAAAGAATAAAATTAGAGCACTTGGGAGAAGTCTAAACAATTTAGAATAAACATTAAAATGAGAAGAACTTGTTAGATTTATGCTTTCAAAAATGATCAGTAGATGTCAAGGAGACATACTTTAAAAAAAAACAAAAACAAACAAAGAAACAAAAAAAAAAAAACACTGGACTTCCTGAAAACTATAACCAAGTAAAAAATCTAAATATGTTATCAGTAATTGGGAAAAAAATACACTATGGAATAAGAAAGAAATATAGTATTTCTCATAACATTGATTAAATTTAAGAATAATAGACAAACATGGAGAGAGCAATGAGATATGTGGACTATCCCATGAACCTCATATTTATCTGAGCTGAGAGAAGGCAGGATGAACACATGAATAGGTGAAATACCTAAAAATTAACAGTGAAATATGTAAGAACAAGAAAAAGAAGTAAATTTAACAGAAAGGATATTATTGAAGAAAGAAGATATAGTTTAAAAATCCAGTTTTATTTATGGAGAAGATTATAAAACATTCAATTGAAAAGAGAAAAAAATAAATGTAAGGTCCAAAAATTTAGGTTAGGTCTAGTGAGTAGATGAAGGGTAAAAGAGTAGGGGTATACTACTGTAATTACAGATGACTAGTATTAATCTAATTATTTTTTTCTTTCTCTATCATCTTTTATAATAGGTAGAAGTAAAAGAATGGAAGTATTATAATAGAATTTAGTACAGGAAAAAAATAAAAACTAAGAAACATAAACAAAAAAGTAAATAGCATAGACATCTATAAAATAGAAGGAAGTGCCTAAATTATAAAGTAGAATTGAAAAATATATCCTTTCCATGCATAATAATTGAGTTTAGATAATGGTCTAGATTTAGTATAACCTGAGAAAATTTTAGAAACCAGCATAACTGTTGTGATGCTTGGAGAAACTGAGGCATTACTAGAGATTAGAGATTATTAATAGTTTATTGATAATAGTTGAGAGTTTGGACTGGCAGCCATATTAGCCAGTATCTGGATAAGACTCTTGTCTCAAAGTGTCCAGCCTGGAGTTTAGAATCCATAATTATGGATTTAAATGAGACTCTTGTCTCAAAGCAAACAGTCCCTGGAGTGAGGGGCTCTAAGGACTCTTATAGGGCTCTGGTGCTCAGGGAAATAAAGGCAGAAGGAGAAGTAGAGCACTGGGAAATAGAAGTTCCAGGAAAGGACCAAAAATTCAGTTCTGACAGGTATGGAGGAAGGATCATAAATTATGATATGCAGCTAGGAGACATTGAGTTTGAGATCAGAAAGATATGCCCAAACATTGGAAATAAGCTATCTGCAGTTTTATGATTCTTTGGAATGCAAGTAGCTATAGCTCTGCAGCCCTAATTATCTCAGTCCTAATGGCCAGGAAGGGGGTGGTTTGCCACTAGGGAGAACAATTCAGGGAAATTGAGGCAGAACAATTCAGGGAAACTGAGATGGGGAACTGTGGCACAACATTCCACACTCTCTCTCCTGAATATTCAAATCATTGAATCACCTTCCCCCAGATACCTGGAAGGTCTTAGTACCATAATTTTGACTGATCCTACCAGGAGCAGATAAACCAAAATAAAACTAGAAAAGGTGCATGGACCTACAGTGAAGGCAAGTCTCTCCCTGATAGCCCCAGAGCTGCTAACAGCCTTCCATAGTCCTCCCTGTTGCAAATTTGTCAGGTCCTCTGCAGTTCTGGAGCACCATCTCAGCCAGGGAACCCAGTTTGAGATGGACAATTCAATATTAGGGAGGGAGCAGCAGTGCCCAAGGCAGCTGTGCTGGCCCCTCTAGGAGGGACACTGTGCGGCCATCAGAGACTCCAAGGGGGAAGGGTGAGGCCGAAATTGCTCCACCTGTGTCCACCCAGAAAAAACAGACAGGCTGAAAAGCACTGCACATCAGACTATCAGAGTGTCAGAGTGTGCACAATTTGTCAGATCACTGAGGCAGACAAATCATGAACTCAGAGGCCTGATAAACAAATTGCAATGTCTTGGAGGATGATGAAATGTTAATTAAGTAACTGGGATTACAGGACTGGAGAAGTGGATTAGAGAGACTGCCAGGAATCAGAAAATGCTCCCAGAAACTGAGTCTGCCAGAGCAATTCCAACAGAATATGGGGTTCAAAGTTAAAGCAGAACCAGCCATCACAGTCCAGTTAGGGGTTTAAATAATAAACCAAGCAGGCAGAAAAAAAAACCCTGAAAAATAGACTGCTGTAAGGGCTTCCAATTTAAACTGGGGGGGGTGGAGCAGGAATATCTGAGGCCAAATGAATAGGAAACTAGGGGCACTAGCGGTTCTTTCAAGTACTTTTGGGAAAAATCCACTAGCATTCCTGGTTCCTATCTCTCATCCTTCCCCTTTTTTTGTACTGAAGGAATCATCCAAGGAGGAGTATATAGGGATCTAGTTGTCAAGTCCATATGTGAGATGGACTTGTATAGTCCAGTATAGTATAGTAGGGGTTTTCCACTCTGAAACTCAAGATCCCTCACACAATTATATATCCTGAAGGGAACATTGTGATTAGGTAATGCAAATACAAACTATCCATTACATTAACAATCACCCAAAATTTTAACCCAAAATTTTCCATCCTTAAATCCAAAACACAGTAATAGGGGACCCAATCAAGATTGTACAGCAATACACAGTAATAGGGGACCCAATCAAGATTGTACAGTAATACACATTAATAGGGAACCCAATCAGGATTGTACAGCAATACATAGTAATAGGGGACCCAATCAAGATTGTATAGTAAAACACAGTAATAGGGGACCCAATTAGAATTGTACAGTAAGACACAGTCAGAGTTTAACAAGTCTGTCAGCAACTACCTTCAGTTCCCCCCAAATCAATGAGGTGCAATGTCCATTAGGACATTTCTTTTTCTTCCTGCTGGGAGTGGGTGAAGTTGACTATTTCTCCAGAGAAAGGGTTGGGTGTGGTGAAAGCAGGCAGGGATCTGATTCATTAGCAGGTCAATATGGCTGTAACATGACAAAAATCTAAAACAAAAACCAAATCTAACAAATAAAGGTTAGAACAGTCTGAGATAGAAGGTCTGGTTCACAAGAACTGCTACAAAATTTGGAGAAGCCAGCAGCTTCCCATGTAAGGAGACAAGCTTGTCTCACAGGACAGACAAATAGTTGTCTGCTGTAGTCCCCATAAACAAAAAGCAGTTAGGTCTCTCAGACTACTGTGCCAATTGTCCTCTCATTATTTACAAACCTTTACATACAACCAGATTGGAAACAGCAAGGTATGACATAATTATATTGCATTAATGATTTCTATTGACTTTTACTCTGATCATAGAAATTAGTTACAGGAGGAAAAAACAGGGACATGACTATAACATAATATAATCAGTCAAAACTGATTCTCCAGCATATACAAGACACAGGATAAAATAGTTTTAACTCAGGTTTACTCCAGGTAATTGTCCCAGTAACTTTCAGAAGGTGGAGCTTTAAAACTCCCAAATAATAATAGCCACAGGCCCAAGAAATTTTACCTCCAATAACAAATTCCATTAACCAAAGCTCCAGATGAATCCTAAACAGGCATTTACCATAACATTAATCATAACAGTAAGAGATTTGTCTCATGAACTTTCTGGGACTTATCTTTCATATCTAAGTAGATGTTTTTAAGTTCAACATTACAGATCATTGAGCAGTCTCACTTTGCCATGTCCTGTGAGAAATCCCAGAGGTTAAATTTCCCCTATAAAATCTACTCATGGGCCATCCCATGGCTTTTCCCTTCCTTTGGGTCAATCTGCCATGGCACTCTGACTTCTGCTATATTTCTCCTTACCCCTCCTCCCTCATGCCACATGGTATCTCCCCTAACTTCACTATGCTTCCCAACCCCACTTTTCTTCTTTGCAGTCCCCCCTCAGTATTTAGCCTAATTTTATCACACAAATTAATAGCTATCATATATCATTACAAATGATGCCACTAACACAATTCTTAGTTTAAAATTTTATATATCTAAATACTTTCATCATGCAAGGTGAGAAGCAAAAGATCAATCAATTGGGAATAGAAGATAATCTACAAAAACAATGTTTTAAAAATCTCAAAAATGGGAATTATGAAAATAAAGCAATATGGAAAACTGAAAAAGAGAAACATTGAATTTATATACATAAAATAAGTTATTAAAAATAATAAAATTAAGAAGCCATTAGATAATGGGCCAAATTGCTATTACTTAAAAAAAGGAAAAGGAAAATTTATAAGAATTAAAAGGGAAATACAAGAAATTGTTAAACTATTTTGTCCAATAATGAGATAAAAACATATAATTTTAAAAAGAAATGATAATTTATAAACATAAATACTCAAATTAACAAAAAACAGAAATAGAGAATTTAAACAATGAATCTCAGAGAAACTAATGAATTTTCTATAACCAGACTGCCTACTTTAAATTACCTAGGCTAGATAAATATTTAAATGAATTTGACTAAATATTAAAAATCTATCAACTCCCTTGCTGCATAAATTATTTGTAAAGACAGAAAAAATAAAGACAACTACTCAGTTCCCTTTCTGAAAAACAAACAAACAAACAAAAACATCTGGTTCTTACAACAAAAATGGGGAGAGAAATAGCAGAGGTAGAAAAAATGATTTCAAAATATTGAATAACATAATATCTACAAAGCTACAATTTACTTTTTTATTGTAGTAAGTTTATTTATTTTTTAATACATATTGCCTTATGAATCATGTTAGGAGAGAAAAATCAGAGCAAAAGGGAAAAACCATGGGAGAGATAAAAATAAAAACAGAAAAAAAGAAGTGAACATAGCATGTGTGGATTTACAGTTGACTTTAAAATAAGAATGCAGGACTAGTATAATCTTAGCAAAACCATGTACATAACTGAACCTGGTAATAGCAACAAAATGTGAGAACACTATGCGATGGGCATTTATTTAGTTTCCACAGTTACAAAAATTGAATTGGAGAAATGAAACTTAAATCAGAAAATTGAAGCTGTAAGCATATTAAATAATCAAGGGTGGAGGTTACCTCCCCCAAAAGAATATAAAGATGTAAGCTCCTTGAAAGCATGGACTGGCTACGTAATAATAGGTGAAGATTACAGTCATATAACTTCCATAACATCCAATTAATGGGGAACTAGGGGAGGGACATGTTCTTCAGGATTGGAAAAAAAATACTGTCTTTGGAGTTTTAAAGGTGTGTCTAACCTAGACACCCATTCTTGCAAGAATGTAAAATAAATCTTTCTTTCATTCACCAGTGAGTCAATGGAATTCTTGGTAAAATAGTTTGTTTCTTGCAATTGCTGAGGTTGGAAAGGGATCTCAAAAGGTTAGGGTCACAGACCAGTGTCACGAGCTGTCTCAGAAGAATTTGCAGATTTAAACTAGTTTCCTAGTCAAGGGGGAAAAGTTTATTGTAATTGAAGCAGTCTAAATTCCAAAAGAATTTAGTAAAGAAACAGAAGCAAGGAGACACATTTATCTATTTTATCATGTTATAGATTTGCTTATTTTATGGCATAGGGGTAGAACTGAGGAGTGGTCTCAGGAATTTGGTTATCATTGACCAACAGATTTTCCATCTGACAGTAATGGACTGAGGAGTGGTCTATTTACTATTGTCTCAGGAGTTGGATCTGTTGGACTATCCTAAGGCCAGAAGACTTTAGAATCAGATAGATTGTTAAAACAGTATTCTCAGGTTGGATGTGGACAGCTATATTACATCACAATGACAAAAATAATGTGATTACAGATGAAAAAAATACTTTTTTTTATAAAAATATTCACTCATTTATTTTAAAAGACAAGAAATGATGTGAACATATATTTATTTAAAATAAT
>JAJPUD010016183.1:9429-34902 GCA_023553655.1 Myrmecobius fasciatus | reverse complement strand
AAAAAAAAAAGTAACACCCTAATCCAATTTAATGTTTATTAATCTTAAGGCATAATGCCTTGGCAATAAAATTTTAAATTTCATTTAAAATTTAAAAAAAAAACAAACATGGTTCCAGTTCTCAAGGAACCATAATAGATGATGTGAGCTGTTTTGCAGAAGAGGAAATTGAAGCTTTTTGCATATAACATTTCACATTTATATTATGTTTTAATAATATAAATATTTTAAATGTGATGAAATAGGAAGCATTTTTATTATAAAAATAAAATAATATATCATATATTATAAAATATAAATTACATTTATATTTTATAATATAAATATATAATTTATTTATAATTTATATATTTTAAATTAATTTATAATATAAATATATAAATATAATATTTATATACTGTATTATATAATATAATAATTATAAAATAATAAAATATATTATAAAAATAAAAAACTTCATGAGGTAGGTAGTATACTTTTTATGATTATTATTTCATTAGCGTAGGGAATGCTTGGTGAGAATCTTTCTCCACTGAAGATCATCGGCTTCTCTGCACCTCATAAGTCTCAGAAAGTTTCCTGGGACTGGATTAAAAGGGCCTTCCCAGGGTCATACAGCTAGGATGTGCTGAGTGAGGCAGGGTTTAGTCTCACAGCTTCCTGACTCCAAGACTATTCTCTATCTACTGTTGCTAGTTACCTTTTCCTGCACAATTAAAACAACTACGGCCACAACAAAACAACTACTTATTGACACCTTTTGGTTTTACATTGCTCACATTTCCCAATGTACCTCTTTCTCCCCCCCTTCCCAGGAAGCAGTCTTTTACAACAAAGAAGAAAAACAATTCGGCAAAACTAAGCAGCACTTCAAAAATCTGACTTGATATGCAACATTCTGTACCTATAGATACCTACTCATAATTTATGCCATTTTCTTTGTTTAAAAAAATTTTTAAATGACTTGGAGCATCGCTTTTTTATTTGCAAATATAGGAACCTTAAAAGCACTATCAAATGAGATAATAAATAACCCAGACACTCTGGTCTTACTAAACACTTTGAAAACCCTAGAATGTTTTAACAGCCATGCTTACATACTTTAAGAGTCTATGATTTCATCTTTGGGGATGCACCCTTCATTGAGGTAAATGGTAACCTTTCTATATTTTATTCAGGAATTGTAGCTGAAGTAATTTCTTCACTCTGTGACCAGAATAATAACTCCAAAGTTAACTACACTGAACTCCAGACAACAGAAAGAGGTTGGCACTTGCCTTTTTAGCCTAGTGGGACCTGCCAGATCTTGGCAAAGTTTTTTCAAACTGATACCCATGGAAGGGTCAGAATTGGATTTTAGAAGCAGCTAAGACATAAACTCAAAATACATTAAACAAACTTGTAAGCAAAACTTAGATTTTTTTGGTATTAAAATACCCAACTTCCTTCAAAATGTGGTGTAATTTATACTTATTTTTGACATTCATTTATTGAGACCTTCCCTGGAACTTTTTGTTAAAGTGATGTAACTGTTTTGAGATTTTTGTCTTTTATGGAATTTTTAATTTTTTTGCTTCTGTAGTAGTTGGTAATCCTGACTAATGATCCAATTTTAGTAAGTGAAGCTGCAATTTGACCCTGTAACTGTAGCTTTCCCTGGTTCATGATGCTTTATTGAAATTGTGAGGTAATAGTGTTCTTTTCTACTCTAACAGTATTTTCAACCACATTAACCTTGATCAGGAAGACAACTTCCCAAGGGCAGAGAAGGAAAAAGACCACGAATGGATAAAGAGTAGGCTCTAAGGTTTTAAAAGTATTCAGGTATGTACTTGGTTATCAGCATTCACTATTAAATAATTTATTTGGAATCTGTCTTTAAAACTTGTTAGAATGTTGAAAGATGAAAAATTGATAGAATAACAAGTTATCACCAATTCCTAAGGAAGTTTAAGGATTCTTGGGACAGTTAGGTGACCCAGGGGATAAAGTGTTGGGTCTGGAATCAGGAATTCAGCCTTAAACACTTATTAGCTAGATGATTTGGGGCAATCCACTTATCCTATTTGCCTCAGTTTCCTCATCTGTAAAGTGGAGATAATAATAGCAGCTACCTCTCAGAGTCACTGTCAGGATCAAATGAAATAATAAGTTGTAAAGCACTTAGTGCAGTGCCTGGCACATAGTAGGAGCTCTATAAATGTTAGCTATTATTATTCATCTAAATCAGTGCCACAACTAGGAAACCCAAAAGTGCCAAGAAATTGCCTTTGCCAACATATGTTGGATCTCTTTGCCAAGTGAAGACATACGGCAACCAATGTAAATATCAGTTTAAAATTTAAACATGTTTATAAAAATCTCACCAAGAAAGATGTTGAAAGATGACAAATGCCATTGTTTCATAAAAGAACAAGAAGCAGGGAGGAAAAAAACAAATTTTCAAAAATCCTGGAAAGAAATCCAGTTAAGCCGGAAACATGGAAAATATCTGCCACAATTTCTATTAACAAAGTATTTTCTCCAATGATGATATTGGAGCTACTATATCTGTTGTGCCACATGAAGGAATAGGAGTGGATCTTAAAAGTGCAAAAATAGGAAGAGCAGCTGGACAAGACTAAGTATTTGCAAAAGAGGTATAGACCGAAGTAATAGGAATAGTTAAAAACCAGGATACTTAAACTTGAATACCAATACATTATATAGAAGTAGATTAGTGGATTCACAGATCTAGAAAAAGATTTACTTGTTAGCTGGGGTATATTTTCAGTATCAGTAGCATAAGTTTTATATTTCCACTGAAGCTGCCTCCAGTGTTTCCTGTGGTATAGAGGTGACCCTGGATTCTCAAAGTCTGTGTCAGGGGAGCAGAAATTCCAACCTTCCAAAGTGAAAAGTCTTGTGTGGACCTAGGGATAGATCATTTATCTATTACTTGAAAATCCATCTCACTAGGTACAGAATTCATTCCCAGAATTTCACCATTTACCTACATCCTGGAGAAATTTGCCTGAAGGTCCAGCTTTTGTTTTGTAATTGTTGCTGTTTAGTCACATCTGACTCTTCATGACCTGTGGACCATACCACACCAATACTTCCCATTTAGCTCATTAACAGCAATCATGATACTTCACATACAATTGCATCTTAACTTCTAAGTTTATGCCTTTTTAGCTGAAAAAAGAAAATACTCTCAAATAGTATTCCAAAGGTCACACATAATTAGCTGAAATACTGCCATAGTATGTTTTTCTTTAGATTAATGTGTGTTTTTTTGGTGTATTATATTGCAAATAGAGGACTAATTATTGTGGGATTTATCATGTTAAATTTTCTGGCTTTTGTATTCAAAATTTGTACTATCACAATTTAGTATTTCCTGATATACAACATTGGTAAGTTGGCTTTACTTTGCCTTTTGAGAAATAAATAGTATTTCATTTAATTAATCCATAAATATGGGACTTCCATGTATAATCTCAAAATTCCATTAAAATTTTTTTGTTCTGCCATTATATATAGGGCCGATTCTGATATTGCCCACAAGATAGGGAGAAGGAATTTTGGAGAGAGGACAAGATGCTGTTTCAGATTATACTGCCCATTATAGTCTTTGCTACTTATTCATTCATTCCATCTTTATTTTCTGACTTGCAAAATTTATGTCTCTAAATGAGAACTCATTTAGACTTTCCAGTTGCAAGGAACATAACAGTAATGACAATAGTAGTTCATCAAATTGTAAAATTTATTTTCCTTGTCCATAGAAAGAAAATTCTGAAATGAAAAAATCTTTGTTCCAGTTTTTTGGTAAGACTGAAAAACTTCCTTTATCCCAAATGCTGTTTTTGTTTTTTTTAATTCTCTTAAAATATTTTGATAAACTTTTCTTAAAAAAAAAAAAAAAAAATCACTCACTTTATAATGACTCCAGGCCACCCATCCCACCATAATCCTCTTTTGTAACAAATGAATGCAGTCAAGCAAAGCAAATCGACACATTTCCTGGGTTTGAAAATAGGCTTGTTTGCACCTGTAGTTCAAATCTCCTTTCAGAGACAAGAGGCACATTCCCTGAAGTTAAGACTGGAAGTGCTAACTTTATTTAGAGTATATAATGAGGATTTATTGGAAGGACAAAGAGTGGGTTTCAGAATAGTTATAGTTCATATGTTTCAGACTTGAAGTACTATATATTCCCTTGCTCAAATCCGAGATTTTTCTTCTAGCACCTTCCTTTTTTCTCCACTTTTGAGCTGAATTTGATTGCTCTGCTATTTTAGTTAAGAATGGCATGGTTTTACTCTGACTGGTTCCATGAAACATGAAGAGTGCTGATGTTTACTATGCATTTTTCCTTCAGGGATTGCACAGAAACAAGGCCACATGGAATCCAAGCGTTCTCTTTCTTCTGGAGCACGTTCCCAGGTTAGATCAGAACATTCTGCTCCCTTGAGACATGTTTGCTATGTTGTTTGATTTCTTTCAATAAAGTTCAGTGTCCTTACTCTTTTTCATATGATAGTTATGAAATAACATAAATGGATTCATACATTCTTAATTTAATACAGTACAATAACATATCTCCTGAAATATAGCAAATAAAAATGGCAAAAGTCTGATTGAACATGACTAGCCATCCCTCTTAATTTTTTTTTTTTTTTTAATAAATCCTGTCTACTATTAGCTGTGTTTGAAAAGGCATACTCCTGCATAATTTCCTTTATCCTGACATTTGGTAAACTGTCATGAGGAATTAATTTGATACTAAATTCTATAGTCTTCCATTGATTATCATTATTTTACCTCTCACTTGTTTGTTATATTGTTCTTTGGCTTTTTTTTTAATTTTGGCTTTTTTTTAAATTTCAATAGTATTTTATTTTTCTAATTACATGTAAAGATAGTTTTCAACATTCATTTTTGTAAGATTTTGAGTTCCAATTTTTTTTTCTTCCTCCCTCCCTTATGTTCTCTCTTCCCAAGACCGCAAACAATATGATCTAGGTTTTACCATACAGTAATTTTTGACATATTTACATGTGAGTTATATGGGTTAAGAGAAATCAGAATGAAAGGGAAAAACAAGAAAAAAAAAAAGCAAACAACAAAAAAGTTGAAAATATTACACTTTGATCTGCATTCAGTCTTCATAGTTTTTCTGGATGTGGATGGTATTTTCTGTCATCTTGGATCACTGCATTACTGAGAAGAGCTAAGTCTATCATAGTTGATTATCACACAGTCTTGCTATTATTGTGTATATGTTTTCCTGTTCTGCTCATTTCACTCAACATCAGTTCATATAAGTCTTTCAAGGCTTTTCTGAAATCAGTCTGATCATCATTTCTTATAGAACAATAGTATTTTATTTCATTTATATACTATAACTTATTCAACCATTTCTCAGTTGATGGGCATCCATTCAATTTCCAATTTCTTGCTAAAAGGAAAAGAGCTGCTACAAACAATTTTGCACATGTGAGTCTTTTCTCCTCTTTTATGATCTCTTGAGTTACAGGCTCAGTAGAGACACTGCTGGATCAAAGGGTATTTAGCCCACAAGGTAGGGAGAAGGAATTTTGGAGATAGGACAAGATTCTGTTTCAGATTACACTGCCCATTATAGCCATTGCTATCCATTCATTCTCTTCATTAATTTCATTTTTATTTTCTGTCTTGCAAAATTTATGTCTCTAAATGAGAACTCATCTAAACTTTCTGGTCATAAGGAACATAAAAATAATGTCAATAATAGCCCTTTGGGTATTGCTCCAAATTGCTATCCAGAGTAGCTAGATTTGTTTACAACTCTACCAACTATGCATTAGTATCTTTAGCTTATTTTTGTTAAAAAAAATCCATAAAACTTATGAAATCATTTCTACATTACTCAAATATTCATTTGGTTCTCTGATGCCAGTGATGTGCATATTACCTCCAGTGATGTATATTCCATTGCATCATCCATTCAGTCATGCATTCCCATTCAGCACATCTCTGTGACTGCTATATCAGATCAAGTCAACAAGCATTGAATAAGGCCTTACTTTGTGCCAGCCATCGTGCTAGGTCTTAGGGACGCTGACAAAACTGAAACAGTCCTTGTCCTTAAGAAACTTAATTTCTTTCAGGAGTGTAGCAAGCAAAATGAGCAAAGAAAAGTAAATGCAAAATCTTGAGATTTTTTTTTTTCTGGACTTGTGTTTTCATTGGCATCTGCACCTGGTCTGTAATATAAAAGTCTTTCAGAGTTGCCTGAGGCACCAAGAGGCTGGTGGACTTGTCCTGGAAAGGTCACTGACACTGAGGCATTTCAGGAGGTCTTTTTGGGTACGAGGTTGGTTCAGTGAGCACTCTACAAATACAAAATACAGATACAGACTATGTACCCAGCAATTTCTGGTGATATGGAGAAGAGTTTGGAATAGATCTCACTTAGAATGTGGCGTTTCAGCCAGAAGAGAAAATGAGGCAGCCTGTGCAAAGGCAGAGCAGATGGAATGACACAGAAAGAGAACAGGAAGAAGGCCAGTTTGGTTGGGTAGGCTGTAGAGTTCATGTGTATGAATAATATTTAATAAACTTGGAAAAGAAGGATAAAGTGAAGAGATTTAACTGCCAAACAAAGGAACTTGTATTTTATCCTATAGATATTTGAGAGCCAATCAGTTCCTTTCTTTTTCTTTATTTTTTTCCTTTTTTTTTTTTTTTCGTGAGGCAATTGAATTAAATGACTTTGTTTAGGGTCACCCAACTAGTAACTTAAGTGTCTGAGTCTGGATTTGAATTCAGGTCCTCCTGACTCCATGGGCTGTGCTCTATCCACTGTGTCATCCAGCTGCCCTACCATATCAGTTTGTTGAGTGAGGACAATGATAGGAGAGGAGAGAAATGAGAAAGATCAATTAAGGCTAAGCTCAGTCTCAGTAAGGCATGGTTCAAGTTCCATTTTATCTTTGTGACTCTGGGAAGTCATTTAAATTTAGTGCCATAGACAAAGCTAGGGAACACTTAGCTATCTGAATTGGTGGAGTTGTTCTCTTCAGAAGCACCTTTACTAGATTTAGAGAGGTGCAGATAAAATAAAACTGAAGAAACAAAAATTGTTTTTTTCTTTGTGTTTTTTTTTAAAAAGAATTTAATAAAATTTAATTGAATAATTAAGTGAATTTGCATTTAGTAAAATAATTATCTCTATTAATCAGTCAATTGCCTAGTATGTGCCAAGTGCTCTGCTAAGCACTTGGGATGTAACAGGAGGCAAAAGACAGTTCCTGCCCTGAGAGAGTTCACAATCTAATGGATTGTTATTTGCTCAGGTTCTTATTGAAATTGTTGTCACTTGCATTTACTGAGCATGTGCCAGCTAAAGATAATGGAGATAGTCTAGATGTGTTGGGAGTACCAACTTAAAGCCAGCCTTAGCAGTGGGGCCACATGGCAATTGGCCCTGGAAACCCATACACTGAAAACTGAGAGTTACCTCAGCCTAGTGCTACACTGAACTATTTTGATGTAGATATGGCAATATTTAATATTATGCTTAAAAGATATTAAACTGGGAGCTATCTGAGGTGGACCTTAGGATGCTTTCCTGTGCCTTGTTCTTTTCTGGTCACATAGCCCACCCCAGTTGAGGCCTGGACAGATTGGTCTGTTTGGGCCATAATCCCTTTCTTCCAGAATGGCTGCATTCCATTTAAGAAGCTCGGCAGCGATTAGGGGACATATATGTAATTACATGTTAGATCCTGACAACTGACAGTATAAGTATGTATTTTCCTCTGAACCAAGCAGATGAAATTCCTTGAGACCAACTGACTGCGGCCAGAAGATTACGTATTCATTGTTTAGCAGAAACTCATTTCAAAGAATTCCCAACTTAAATGATTCCTGAATTTAGTGGCATTCCCAGGAAGCAATAGGTACTCCATAGGCTTAGAATACCTGGAGGTTCAGTGCCCCCATATTGTCCCTGACTGTGCAATCAGTTAGGGGCTTGATTTTCTCTTCTGGGGGCTCTAATGACTAAACCTGAGCAGTCAGCTAATGTCTAACAAATATCAACATGTTTGTTGCCAAACTCAAGAAATGTTTCTTTGATTTACAATTGTCCCTCATCTGATACACCAGCTATTCATTAGCAACCTATTAGGTTGAGAGCAGAGTGGTTTATAGAGATGTCAGGGCAGATAACTAATTATAGGGCTTGCCAAATATGCTTTTGAACAGAGAACCTTAAGGAGAGACCTTATTGGGGGACATGCTGTGAATTGATTTTCTAGAAAACTAAATAACCCTTTAAACACTCCTTTTTTGAGGGTGGGATTAGAAAGAATAGTCAACTTGAAAATATAAAGCCTAAATGTGCCATTTTTTCACCATAACTTTTGGTGAATCAGTGGACTTCTCAAAACTTTGGTTTTTTATTTCTAAAATAGAATTAGAATCCATGCCTGTGCCCACACATGTGTGTATGTCTAAACACATGTATGCATACACATATATACATCTACATACATGAGTTCTAAAAATCTTATTGCAGTTTTAAACTACTAAATCTTAAAATAAATTTATATGTGTGTGTTTTGGTAGTTATAAAACATTTAAATTTTAAATTTAAAAATTTAAAAAAGTTAATTAAATTTTAGTTAATAAAAATAATAAAATAAATAATATATAATATAAAAAATATAGCATGGATCTCCCCGCCTTCATAAGCAAAGCATACAAAATATAATTTAACTTTTTCTAGATGATTTATTGTGAATGTGTATTATTGTTCTGTGCTATAATATAATAATACCTTTAAAAGCCATTTATATATGTTAGCTTACTCTAAATGTCTTAAGAGTGCTGAGGATTTTCCTTCCTGCTTTTTATACTCCTTTATCTCCTCCCTTTTCTGCAAATTGTTGCTTCTAATCCACTCCCTATTTTTATAAACAGTTTGGCTGTTGGCCAGAGGATACTTTGCTTTTATATATTGTTCATGGTCTTTGTGATGACCAGTTGACTTTCAGAGGCATTTTTGTCCATCTGGTTTTTTTGTTTTTGTTTTTGTTTTTTGTTTTTTTGGGTTTTTTTTTCATTTTCTTCTGAGTTTAAGGTTGTATCCTCCAGTGTAGAGTTCGTCAGAAGTCTGATGTGGCAGATGAGTGGGATATTACTATAGCTATAGCCTCAATAATGAACAATTCTGTGAGTATATAATATCATGTATATAGCAGGTATTTAATAAATAAATGTTGTTGAATTGGATCATTTTCAACATAATCCTTCTCCAACATTCATACTCCAGAAACAAATTGATAATTTTCATATTCCAATTTTGTATATTTTTACTTACTGTATATAATGCCTGGAATTTTCTCCTTCCTAATTTCTCACTTCCTGGCTTTCTTGACTTGTTTCAGCTAAAATCCCACCTTCTGTAAGAAGCCTTTTTACATCCTTCTTAATACTTGTGTCTTCCTTAAGGCATCTTTTCTCCTTTTCTTTCATTTTTAGTTCTATTACTTAATAGATGTACTCTCCTGATACCTTCCAAGAATGACTGCCTGCCTCCTTTCCTCTAAAATTATCTTGAATTAATTTTTACTTATTTTATATTTATAACTACTTAAAGTGTGTCCATATTACTTCCCCTAATAAAATGTAAGTTCCTTTGGGGCAAGACCTGGCTTTAGGAAGTCCTGAATTCAAATTTGACCTCTTACATGTACCAGCTGTGTGACTCTAGCCAAGTCATTTAATTTCAACTTGCTTCAGTTTCTTCAACTGTAAAATGGGAATTATGATAGTATCTCTGTCCCAGGCTTGTTGTGAGGTTCAAATGAAATGATATTGGTAAAGCACTTGGCATATAGTACCTGGTATTTTATGTATATAAATTTTCTTTTTTCTCATTCCTCCCATTAGATTGTGAGCTTCTTGAAGTGAGGGACTGTGTTTTCCTTTCCTTGTACCTCAGTGCTTAGTACAGCATCTGGTACCTGGGAGATGCCTCCTGATGACTCAAAAGGCGTCCGTTGGCTTCTAATGCTTGTAACCTGATTACACGCAATCTCAGTGTCCCTTTCAGTTCATCCTTTAACCAGAAGAAGACAAAAACTCTGACCTTTCCACTAGAAGATCACATACAACTTATTCCAGAGGTTGGAACTTTGAGGGCCTTTCCTAGAATTGTCTTTGGGCCTGCTCTCTAATTTTGGTTATGACCTTTCTTCTTCTCATTGGTTTTACTGTTATGCATCAGTTCACAGCAGACAGTATCTAGGACAGCGCACTCTTTTACTGTGCCCTTATTCATAGCCAACTTGGTAAGCAGAGCTATGTTTAAAGCCTTTTCAACATTTAAACTCATGGCTAAATAATTTGTTCCATGTTACCCAGTCCTGAATGATCTACCCATGTCCTTGAAAAAATGAGACTTATTGGGATGATTCTGTCCAAAGGCCCAGATGTTTTGTGGATTCACCAGGCAATTAGGGTAGTTTTGTTTGCAGTGATCATTTCTTCTGTGTGAGAAATTAAAATCATTATGGTTCATTAAAATCATTAAAAAGTTCATTCTTTAAAAACAATATTAACTTCAGTGCTTTAGAAGCCAATGTAAAGCCACTTAAACAGTGTTATACAGTTGAAAGGGCAAAGAAAAACCAGCTTTCCCATAAATACCTTTAATACTTTCTTACTTTTTCCTCTCAGGTAACAGAGGATGGGTTTTTGTCTGCACTGAAGATGTTAGATGTGGGAAAGTGGCCAATTTTTGCCCTTTGCTCACCAGATGAACTGAAATTAATTCGTCAGGCCTGTGTCTTTGGCAGTGCTGCCAATGAAGTTTTGTATTCTACAGAAAATGATGAGGTAATTTGCAAAAACAAACCAACATTATCTTTGTTTTTAGTCATTACTCTTAATCCTGTTTGCCTCAGTTTCCTCATCTGTAAAATGAGCTGGAGAAGGAAAGGGCCAACCGCTCCAGGATCTTTGCCAAGAAAACCCCAAATGGGGTCAGGGAGAGTCGGACATGACTGAAAAAATGACTGAACAACAACTGACATAATACAGTTTTTATCTTCCTTTGTGAAGTCTTGCTCATGCTTTAACATGGGGTCATTCTATGGCATCTTAGATGTAGAAGCAGATTGGGATTTAGAAGTCCCTTTGTCCAACCCCATTTTATGGATGAGGAAACCAAGGCTGGGAGACTTGCCCAGAGTTACATGAGACGTCAGGCTGGACCCCCTGCTCTGATTCTTGCTCCCTGTGGCTTCTTCATGTTTCTTAGTTTTTGCTTCTCTCTCAGGGACTTGGTGACACTAAGAGCTTGCTTTCCACAGGTCTTTGTGCTTGGCACCAACTGTAGCGGCTGCTTGGGAACAGGGGATATCTTGCATTCCATCGAACCGCGTCGCGTTGATCACTTATGTGGCAAAAAAATAGCCTGCCTGAGCTATGGAAGCGGTCCTCACGTCGTTATTGCAACGGATGGTAATGTAGGGGTGCAGACCCCCCCTTTTGTGCATAACCTGAGCCTAGACTCTGTCCCCTTGGTGAGTGAGCCCTGCGTCATGGTTGAGACTCCATGACGTGCCTGCTATAATTCTGAATATGTAGTAAAGGTGGAACAGAAGCTGCACATTCACAGGGTGGGGATTGGTTCTGCCTCCAATGAGCTGTGGAGCTCCAGTGATGGCAGACGGGTACCTGTGAAGGTAGTGGAGCTTTGAGGGTGCACTAAAGGCAGTTTAGTTTGCTTTGGTGGAAAGAGGCCTTTTAAAATACAGTTAATTCCTTCTTCATATGGTATTAATTAACTCTGACTTTATTGGAAAGGCTCTAGAACTGTTTATACATCTTGCACAAATGGGCTGCTAGCCTTAGAGTCTGAGAAGAATAGAAATAACATTTGATGAAATCTTTGTTTCATTTTCCCAAATTTGGGAAACAACAGTCAAACTATGCAAGTCAGTTCTTTAAGAGGGTTGCATTATATGTGGTAGTTATGATAAAATTTACTTAGATCAGATGTAGAGTTTTAACAAATTCCTTTTTCAAAATGTAGTTGCTGTTAAAAATGCAGTTACAACAATATTATTATTGGTAACATGGAATATTGTTTTTTAAAATAAGCTTTATTAATTCTTTTTGTTTTTAACATCATAGTCATTTCTAGACACATCTCTCAATCTACCTGTAATGAGGCCTTTCTTGTAATAAAGAAAAAAAGTTCTAGCAAAACCAACTAACAAATTATGTCTGAGTTTTATGCAGTAGTCTGCACCCATAATCCCTCACTTCTCTTCTGAAAGGAGGAAAGTATTACTTTATTTCTCCTTATAGGATAGGATGAGTCATTATAAAAATTTAGAGAGAATACAAAAAAAAAAAAAGCAAAAAACCCCCATAATTAAAAATGAGAAAATCAGATAGGGGAGACATGAAGGAATATAGACTGTGAGCTCCTTGAGAGCAGAGATGGTTTCATTTTTCTCTTTGTATTCCCAGCACCTAGCATGTTGCCTTGTATGTTTTAAATGCCTAATAAATGTTTGCTGAATTGAATTGAATTCAGTTGAGTGCAAGAGTTATTTAAGCTAGACAAATTGGGGACAGTGGGAAAGCAACAGATATTAAATTTTGGATATGATTCTAAAGATTAGTTATGTTTTCTGTTTCCACTAAATATAAATTAAGAAAGACCAGACTTAATTTGCAGTGAGATTGGGAGGTGGGGAAGGAAAAGGAATTGAAATTACTCTTTGCCAAACTTCATGAATTTAAGAATGTTCAAACAAAGTATTATCAAATTAGGTTCCAATGTTTCATACTCCAATTATTATTAAGAATAAGGTTGACAGTTATTTTATAGAATGAAAAGGACCCCATCATTTTACAGCTGAGTTAATCGAATTCCAGAAAGTGGGATATACTGAGCCGGGTTGAGAATTTACCAGGATCAAGGCCACTACCTCCATGCTTCCTCTCCTTTGATGAAGACCCTTTCTTGGCATCTTCCCTTCCCTCTCCCCCTCCCCCCCCAAAAAAAAGAAGTGAGAAGGGGAGACAAAACAGTGTCAATGTGAAGACTGGTTTTTAGAGTTAACAGGACTTCTCTTTAACTCCCAGAATATGTTTTACAGTAGGAGGTAATCTTCTGTTTCCTTCCTTGAGTAATCTTTTTAAGTGAATCATGTGGTCTGGTAAACAATTTGGTTTTTAAAAAAAGCAAAGAACTTTAAAATGTATCTATAAACCATTTAAATTTCCCAGTAAAGTTCAAACTGAACAATGTCAGATTTAGCCATATAATCTTGAAATTATCCATGTAAGACCTGTCTTAGGAAACAAAATCAGCATCAGTGTGAATAAATCTCTCTGCCCATCTTCTTTACATTCTTTACTAGATAGATTTCTATAAAGGGATCATAGTACTGAAAATAGCACCAGACAGATTCACGACAGCTAGGTTCTAGTTTCAGTTCCTGTTTGACACTTAATCTGTCTGGCCTTTGGTTTCCCGATCATAAAATGTATGAACTACACTAATTGCTTTCTGAAGTCCATCCCAGCTTCAAAAGACTATGAACAGAATAATCTTAGGAAAACTGGTTTAATATTATCCCATGCTTAATGTCAGATGTTAGGGATTACTTCAATACTGAATAAATATGCAAAGAAACTGACTCAATTTTCTCATATGTAAGATGGAAGTAATAATACTTGTATTATCTTCATATTCCTATCGTGAGGAAAACGCTATAAATTGTTAGTTAAATATGAATATTATTATGATTATTTCTGGTAATTCTTGCCAAATGTTGGCATGAGTATAGTTTCAAGTTCAGCATAACATATTGCTAGTTAGAGTCAGTATGTCACAATGGGTAGAGAATTGGTTTTTGAGTCAAGAGATCTAGATTCAGGTATCGTTTTTGAAAAATACAAGCTATGAGATCATGGATGGACTGCTTAACTTCTCAGTACCCTAGGCAACTTTCTAAGATTATATAATATAGGGGCAGCTAGGTGATGCAATGAATAGAACACCAGCCCTGAAGTCAGGAGGACCTGAGTTCAAATCTGGCCTTAGACACTTAACACTTCCTAGCTGTGTGATTCTGGGCAAGTCACTTAACCCCAAATGCCTCAGCAAAATATATATATATATATATATATGTATGTGTGTGTGTGTGTGTGTGTGTGTGTGTATATGTATATATACATATATATATACATATATATATAATATATAGAAGTGTTACCATGACAGTTCCCCAATCTAATGAAATAGATCTGAACCTATTCACTCCTTACAACAACAAAATAAATTCATTATTTATTAGAAATCAGTCTTCCAATTTTTAGAGCTTCCCATTGGCTTTCTGCTAAAAAGAGTCATCTTGTTGCCCAGGCATGGAAACCAAAGTTTTGACTTTTCAGAAACTTTGCAGCCTGGGTTTGGTGGGTGAAGCTGAGGGAGTTGATTGATATTCTAACTCAGTTTCATTTATTAAATCATTATGGTACATAGTTGCTTAATAATTCCCATGTAATATATTCGATTTGCCAATATTTTAACATAATTAACATATAGTGGATATCCTGCCATCTAGGGGAGGGGTGGGGAGTTGGGGGGAAAAATTTGTGACGGAAAGCTATGTAGGGGTTGTTGTTGAAGAATTACCCACACATATGTTATGCAAATAAAATAAAATAATTCCCATGTAAGTTCTTTATCTTACTCTTTTTTATTTTCAGAAGGAGAAGTGTACACCTGGGGCCATAATGCTTATAACCAGTTGGGCAATGGGACAACTAATCATGGTTTAGTACCCACCCATATCTCTACCAATTTAGGAAACAGGAAAGTCATTGAGGTGGCCTGTGGATCTCACCATTCCTTGGTACTGACATCTGATGGCGAGGTAAGAGTACTCAACCTAATATATGTCCTATTCTCTCTCTGTAGGAAGAAGATTGAAGACTTTTGTGACCATTCTTTAAAAAAGTGGTCAAATGGCTGGAGGAATGATTTGGGGGTTTAAAAGTTGGTACTTAAGTCTCTTAAACTTGTCTCCTTCCCCCTTCTTTCCTTCATCATGACTTAATCTTATCCTCTTCCTCATTTATTAATATTCCTTGGGCTTGAATCCTACCTTTATTGAAAAGGTAAATGGCTGCTCATAACATTTTGAGACTTCTCTGACATTGTTTTTATATTGTGACAATGAAGTGCAAAAAACCAATAGGGATGAGTGTCTTCTATTGAAATATAAGAGGGGTCTATGGAAAAAAAAATGTCAAATGTGACATCTTCTGTTATTTTACAAAAAAAAAATTTTAAGTGGAAAGTACTAATCCAGTATTTTTTAAATTAACACACACACATACACAAAGACTCACATATTTGTGAAAAGCCAGCAGTTTGACATAGTGTTTATATTAATTTAAAAAACACTATTAGATGGACATGGTTTTCTTCAACAGTGAGATGTTTCAAACCAGTTCCAGTTGTTCAGTGATGAAGAAAGCCATATACACCCAGGGAGAGGCCTGTGGGATTTGAGTGTGGACCACAACATTGCATTTTCATGCTATGTTGCTTGCATTTTGTTTTCCTTCTCAAATTTTTTGTTTTTATTTTTTCTTGTAGATAAGATTTTTCTTGTACAGTAAGATAACTATAAATATGTATACACACATTTGATTTGTCAAGTATTTTAACATAATTAACATGTATTAAACTTCCTGTCATCTAGAAGAAGGGGTGAGGGGAAGGAGGGAAAAATTTGTAACAGAAAGCTTTGCAAAAGTTAATGTTGAGGGGCAGCTAGGTGGCGCAGTGGTTAGAGCACCAGCCCTGAAGTCAGCAAGACCTGAGTTCAAGTGGTCTCAGACACTTAACATTCCCTAGCTGTGTGACCCTGGGCAAGTCACTTAACCCCAATTGCCTCAGCAAAAAGCAAAAAAAAAAAAAAAAAAAGTTAATGTTGAAAAATTACCCATGCATATGTTTTGCAAATAAAAAGCTTTAATAAAACAAACAAATAAAAAAACCCAAAAAACACTATTAGATATCAGTGACAAAGATTGATGACTTCAGCGGCTCTCTTGTTTGTGACGCTGGTCGGTCACTCACTCCCTGTTCAGTTTTCTCATTTGTAAAATTATCTATCTGATGGAGTTGCTGTGATCCTAACAGGACTGTAAAACTGTGTTATTACTTCTATTAGCAAGGGTTTCATTGTTCATTTGAGATAATTCTAGAGCTAATGTGGATAAGAGATTCCTGCTTTCTCCTTTAACAGGTATTTGCCTGGGGTTACAATAACTCTGGACAGGTTGGGTCTGGCTCCACAGCCAACCAACCCATCCCTCGAAAAGTTACTGGATGCTTACAGAACAAAATTGCTACAACCATAGCTTGTGGCCAGATGTGCTCGATGGCTGTGGTGGAGAGTGGCGAGGTAAGTGGGAGCGTTCACTAAGAATGATGGACATTGGGGTAGTTAAGACTTGTTTTAAAAAGCAAATTCTCATGTCCTGCATCAGTGCCTTCAGCAAACAATGTGGTTCTTATCATCTGGGTTTGTGGTTTTTGCTGCTTACAGAAATTTACATTCTGCATCCAAATCCTCCACCTGGTCCCCTCCTACCATTTTAGTCTTTTTACCCTTTACTTTCCTTTGACCCACGTACTCTATGTCTTATTAATATTAGCTTGTGTGTTGTTCTTCACATAAATTCACAGATCTTGACTTTGGGTATTTTCTCTGGCTGTCCTCCCATGCCTGGAGTTTTTTCCCTCCCTGTCTCTGCTTCCTGGTTTCCTTTCAGTTCCTTCGAGTCTCGGATAAAATCCCACCTTCTACAAGGCCCCTTTAATGTGCCACTCTCCATTTCTCTCTGAGAGTATTCCTAATTGATTGTGTATATATTTTGTGTGTACATAGTTGTTTGTCTATTGTCTTTTTCTTTACATTGTTAGTTTCTTTTTTTTTTTTTGCTGAGGCAATTGAAGTTAAGTGACTTGCCCAGGGTCACATAGCTAGGGAATGTTAAGTGTCTGAGACCAGATTTGAACTCAGGCCCTCCTGACTTCAGGGCTGGTGCTCTATCCACTGCGCCACCTAGCTGCCCCCATTGTTAGTTTCATAAGCAGGAACTGTTTTTGCTTACATTTATATCTCCAGTACTTGGTACAGTACCTTGCGCATAGTGGACACTTAATAAATCCTTATTGATTTTTTTGGTCTCTTTCAAGGTTTATGTCTGGGGATACAATGGAAATGGGCAGCTTGGACTGGGCAGCAGTGGCAATCAGCCAACGCCCTGCAGAATAGCAGCTTTACAAGGCATTCGGGTACACAAGGTATGTTCATTGGGTCATATTTTTCAGCCACCTATACAACAAAGAAACAATATGTAGCCAATATGGTTTTAACAGCATGAATGTGACTTGAGCAACACAGATCATCTTAGCAGAAAATATGCCTCTTCCCCATTCCATCTTTCTCCTTCCTCCCCAGACACTGTCTTCTCCATTAAGTCCAGCTATCCTTCAGCAGATTTATTCTTTTGTATTTAAGGCATTCAGCTCTTTGATCTCCCTATTTCTGTTCATCTCAACTCTTGCCCTTATATTCAAGGATTTCAGTGTGGAAGCAGACTTGCCAGATTAGCAGCCACCTCTGCTTCAACTATCTGTATCTACACAGAAATTATCAGAATAACTTTTCTGTCAGCATCACCTGTAACTAGGCTGCCTCCATGATCTTGAACTCTGAATTTCTCTTTAACCATGATGTCCTCTCATACATTTCTTCCTCTGCCTCTTTCCTCCAATCCTATCCTTGGTCCTTATGGCAACCTTGAGACCTTCTAATACACCCTGTTTACCCAGTTCATCCCTGCTGATATTTCTTGTCTTTACAGTTTTACAGTAAGCAATTCAGCTATCCATAATCTTCCACCCTTAAATCTCTTTTCTCTTTTGTTCTACTGCCATTCACATTTTGCTGTTCTCCAATTTCAAATTTTCATCTACTTCTACTTTGTGGAGAAAATCATTCAACTCTGGGGTAGAGGACAAATTTGTTTTTTGTTCTTAATTAGGTCCTCACTGTTGCACAACAATCCTTTTGTTCTTCCTTGATTGACTATGATACTCCCCACAGTAACTATTGCACCCCTTTACTTCCCCCTTTCTCTTCCCCATCGAGCATTGAACAGCAGGAGTTGGAACAGAAGCTTAATTCATGCAGTCAGGATCTCCTGACTGGAGCCTTTTGGCTAAGTGACTGCTTCTGCTGTCTCTTTCTATGTGCAACTCTAACAAAGCTGTTTGTTGAGCCCCTGCTGAGTCTTCCTTGCTTGCCAGATTCTTCAGTCTCTCAGCTATATCTAATGAGGACATTATCATCCTGCTAGTCACCCAAGTGTAAACTTAAGAGTAATCTTTACTACAATATTTGTATCCTTGAGATAGTCTGTGTAAAGTTCCATAGGCTTTCCCTCCTTTCCCTTTCTACTCCCCTACCCCCCATAGTCTAAATAAAGAAATTCTTAGTACAGTGCTGGGAACATGGTATGTACTTACTAAATGCCTATTCTTTTTCCTCCCCCCCCATCCCCTCATTCTCCTTTTTTCACTCACATATCTAATCAGCTGCCCACTCTAGATAATTCTACCACGTTTACCACATTCTCTTTCCACTCATATGACTGCTCTTCTAGTCTTTATCTTTCATAACAGGATTAGCACAATAGCTTTCTAATTGGTCTTTTTGTTTCCTGTTTTTTGTTTCCCTCATATAACTGTCTAGTAAATATTCAGTTTGGACCATGCTCAAAAACTTCAATGACTCTCTTTTTATCTTTGTCCAAAATACAAACTCCTCAGCCTAAACCTTACTTAAGTTGTCCTCCTTCTACTTTTTTAGACTTATTTTATGTTTGTTATTTACACAGTAATTTTATACAGTGTTCTAGCCAAATTGGAATATTAATTCTCCCAGCTCTTGATCTCCCCACCTCTATACCTCTGCAGAGGCAATTCCCTATACCTGCACTATATTTCCTCTATACCTCTGCCTTTGAGAATCCCTAACTTCCTTTAATAGTCAGTGTAGGTACTACTTTTTCCATGAAGTCTTTTCTTAATCTCTGCCCTGTACTCCTTTCCTTTCTTCCCCCTATTTGGTAATATTTTCTACTCTGTCAAATTATCTTTTGTATGTGAATCCAAGTAAAATGTAAGCCCTTTGAGGTCAGGTACAATCTTGGTTTTGTTTTTATATCCTTGGCAACTAGCATAGTGACTTGCATGTTTTTTAGTTCAGACGTGATTTCATCAGTATGGTAAGCTAAATGATGTGGAAACTCCCTCCATTGGTACAGATGGACAACTCATTTGTCACTTAGATCCTTAGAGAATCATTGGGATCATTGAGAGTTTGTGGTTTGTCCCTGATCATACAGTTAACTATCAGAAGCAGGACTTGAACCCACATTTTACTAATTATAGGGCTGACCTGCTATTTAATGTGTTTTCCATTGATTCTAGGAGTTTCTTGCTTTATAATTTCTCTTGACTAGAGTTGCATCTGTGATAGTTAGGTGTAAAATTGGGGCAACATTCTTTTCTTTTTTTGCTTTCTTAAATTTTTTTTTTACATTTACTTTTTATTTTTTCTCAGTTACATGCAAACAAATTTTTTTTTAACTTTTAAAAAATTTTGAGTTTTATATTCTTGCCTTTCCCTTTTTCCCTTTCCTCTCCTTGAAAAAGGAAGCAATTTGATTTAGATTATACATGGCAGTTATGCAAAACAGTTCCACATTAGTCATTTTGCAAAAGAAAATGTAGACCAAAAATCACTTTTTAGCTATTTCTAATGAGTTTCAGATTCAATCATATCTTTCTCTAGAAGGGGATAGAATTTTTCATCATAAATCCTTCAAATTTGTCTTGAATCATTGTATTGTTGAGAATAGCTAAGTAATACACAGATGATCATCATACAATATCATAGTTACTTTATACAATGTTTTCCTGGTTCTGCTCATTTCATTTTGCATCAGTTCACATGAGGCTTCCCACATTTTTTGGAAACCATTTTGTTCATCATTTCTCATGACTCAATAGTATTCCATCACAATCATATACTACAACTTTTCCAACCTTGCAGCTTACAAAAGCAATGAAAGAAATCTTTCTGGAAAGAATGCTGCCAAGTGGACTAGATTAGGAAATCTGTTATCCTTTAGGGATGTCAGGGAGTCTGGTCTGTTGTCCAGAGTAGCTTAGTCCACTATTGCTAAGCTGTCCTGGCAAGTGGACTCAAAACAATGAATGTTTTTTAATCGCTAGATAGGAGAGATTGTTGCTAGCCCCTCATTCCTAATTTCTAGTTAGTCATATTGTTCCTCACATCTGCAGTACTTCAGATTGTATAACTAGACATACTGTTTTCCACACCTGTAATGCTGCTTTCTGTTCTGGAGGGTTCTCCTTTTGTAAAAGAGAGCTATCCCTCTCATTTGGGGGCCTTAGCTTTTCTGAGGGGGCTGAGATTCTGCCAAGGGCAGATTCATGCTTTGTCAATAAATTGTTAGTGCTCAGAACTTTTTTTTTTTTTAAGCTTTTTATTTACAGAACATATGAGTGATTTTTCTACATTGACCTTTGCAAAAAAATTTTTTTTGTTCCAAATTTTCCCCTCCTTCCCCCTACCCCTAGATGACAGGTAATCTAATACATGTTAAATATGTTAAATTATATGACAAATCCTATATATGTATACATATCTATACAGTTATGTTACTGCACAAGAAAAATCAGATTTAGAAAGAAAAAAAATCTAAGAAGGAAAACAAAATGCAAGCAAATATTCACAGAAAGCATTGAAATGCTGTGATGTGGTCCACACTCAGTTCCCACAGGCCTCTCTCTGGATGTATATGACTATTTTCATCGCTGAACAATAGGAACTGGTTTGAATCACTTCATTGTTGAAGAGAACCATGTCCATCAGAATTGATCATTGTATAGTCTTGTTGCTGTGTTGCTGACTTCCTGGTTCTGCTCATTTCACTTAGCGTCAGTTCATGCAAGCCTCTCCAGGCCTCTTTGAAATCATCCTGCTGGTCATTTCATTTCATTTTTTTTTTTAAATATTTATTTTATTTTATTTTATTTGCATAACATATGTGTGGGTAATTCTTCAACAATAACCCTTACATAGCTTTCTGTTACAAATTTTTCCCCCCAACTCCCCACCCCTCCCCTAGATGGCAGGATATCCACTACATGTTAATTGTGTTAAAATATTGGCAAATTGAATATATGTATACATATTTCCAAACTTAGCATTGTTGTGCAAGAAAAATCGTATCTACACAAAAGATATATCAGATAAAGGAAACACAATGTAAGCAAACATCAATCAAGGAGTATGAGAATGTTATGTTGTGGTCTACATTTCACATCCCTCTCTCTGGGTGTATATGGCTTTCTTCAGTGAACAATTGGAGGTGGTTTGAAACATTTCATTGTTGAAGAGAGCCATGTCCATCAGAATTGATTGTCATATAGTATTGTTGTTGCCATGTATAATGATCTCCTGGTTCTGCTGATTTCACTCAGCATCAGTTCATGGAAGTCTCTCCAGGCCTCTCTGAAATCGTCCCGCCAGTCATTTCTTACAGAACAATAATATTCCATAATATTCATATACCATAATTTATTCAGCCATTCTCCAACTGAAGGGCATCTATTCAATTTCCAGTTTCTAGCCACCACAAAAAGGGCTGCCACAAACATTCTTGCACATGTGGGGCCCTTTCCTTCCTTTATGATTTCTTTGGGATATAAGCCCAATAGAAATGCTGCTGGGTCAAAGGGTATGCATAGTTTGATAACTTTTTGAGCATAGTTCCAAATTGCTCTCTAGAATGGTTGGATCCGTTCACAGCTCCACCAACAATGCATCAGTGTCCCAGCCCGCCCACATCCCCTCCAACATTCATCATTAACTTTTCCTGTCATTTTAGCCAATCTGACAGGTGTGTAGTGGTACCTCAGGGTTGTCTTGATTTGCATTTCTCTGATCAATAGTGATTTGGAGCACCTTTTCATATGACTATAAATAGTTTTAATTTCATCCTCTGAAAATTGTCTGTTCATATCCTTTGACCATTTACTGATTGGAGAATGGCTTGAATTTGTATAAATATGAGACAATTCTCTATATATTTTAGAGATGAGACCTTTATCAGAACCCTTAAATGTAAAGATGATTTCCCAATTTATTGCTTCCCTCCTAATCTTGTCTGCATTGGTTTTGTTTGTACAAAAACTTTTTAACTTAATATAGTCAAAGTTATCTATCTGGTTTTCAATTAAGAGTTCCAGTTCTTCTTTGGACATAAATTTATTCCATCTCCATAGGTCTGAGAGGTAAACTATATTACGTTCCTCTAATTTACTTATAGTATCACTCTTTATATCCAGATCATGAACCCATTTAGATCTTATCTTGGTATGTGGTGTTAGGTGGGTCAAGCCTTAATTTCTTCCACACTAGTTTCCAATTTTCCCAGCAGTTTTTGCCAAATAGTGAGTATTTATCCCAAAAGCTGGGGTCTTTGGGTTTATCAAAGACTAAATTGCTAGAGTTATTGCCCAGTTTGTCTTGTGATTCTATCCTATTCCACTGATCGACTACTCTATTTCTTAGCCAGTACCAAATGGTTTTGATGACCGCTGCTTTGTAATATAGTTTTAGATCTGGTACAGCAAGTCCACCATCGTCAGCCTTTTTTTTCATTAATCCCCTTGAAATTCTTGACCTTTTGTTCTTCCAAATGAACTTTGCTACTATTTTTTCTAGATCTGGAAGATAATTTCTTGGGAGTTTGATTGGTATGGCACTAAATAAGTAAATTAGTTTGGGTAGTATTGTCATTTTTATTATATTCGCTCGTCCTACCCATGAGCATTTTAAGTTTTTCCAATTGACTAGGTCTGATTTTATATGTGTGGAAAGTGTTTTGTAGTTTAGTTCATATAGTTCCTGACTTTCCCTTGGCAGATAAATTCCCAAATATTTTATACTATCAACAGTTATTTTGAATGGAATTTCTTTTTGTATCTCTTGCTGCTGAACTTTATTGGTAATATATAAAAATGCTGATGATTTATGTGGATTTATTTTGTATCCTGCCACTTTGCTGAAGTTGTGAATTGTTTCTAGTAGTTTTTTAGTTGAGTCTTTAGGGTTCTTTACGTATATCATCATGTCATCTGCAAAGAGTGGTAATTTGGTTTCCTCTTTACCTACTCTAATTCCTTTAATCTCTTTTTCTTCTCTTACTGCCAAAGCTAACATTTCTAAGACAATATTAAATAATAATGGTGACAGTGGGCAGCCTTGTTTCACTCCTGATCTTATTGGGAATGGTTCTAGTTTAACTCCATTACATATGATGCTTGCTGAAGATTTTAAGTAGATACCACTAATCATTTTAAGGAAAAGCCCATTTATTCCTATACTCTCCAGTGTTTTTAATAGGAATGGATGTTGGATTTTATCAAAGGCTTTTTTTGCTTCTATTGAGATAATCATATGGTTTTTGTTAATTTGGTTATTAATATAATTGATTATGCTAATAGTTTTCCTAATATTGAACCAGCCCTGGTATAAATCCTACTTGGTCATGGTGTATTATCCTGGGGATAACTTTCTGTAATCTTGTTGCTAAAATCTTATTTAAAATTTTTGCATCAATATTCATTAGGGAAATGGGTCTATAGTTTTCTTTCTCAGTTTTCTCCCTACCTGGTTTAGCTATCAGCACCATATCTATGTCATAGAAGGAATTTGGTAGTACACCTTCTTTCCCTATTTTTTCAAATAGTTTATTTAGTATTGGGATTAATTGTTCTTTGAATGTTTGGTAAAATTCACATGTAAATCCATCTGGCCCTGGAGATTTTTTCTTAGGGAGTTGATTAATAGCTTGTTCTATTTCTTTTTCCAAAATGGGGCTATTTAAATAATTTATTTCCTCTTCTGTTAACCTAGGCAATCTATATTTTTGTAAATATTCCTCCATTTCGTTTACATTATCAAATTTATTGGCATAAAGTTGGGCAAAGAAACTTCTAATTATTACTCTAATTTCCTCTTCTTTGGAGGCAAGTTCTCCCTTATCATTTTTGATACTAACAATTTGATTTTCCTCTTTCCTTTTTCTAATCAAATTAACTAAAGGTTTATCTATTTTGTTGGTTTTTTCGTAAAACCGACTCTTAGTTTTATTTATTAATAAGATAGTTTTCTTATTTTCAATTTTATTGATCTCTCCTTTGATTTTCAGAATTTCCAATTTGGTATTTAATTGAGGGCTTTTAATTTGGTCTTTTTCTAGCTTTTTTAATTGTAAGCCCAGTTCATTGATCTTCTCTTTCTCTGTTTTATGCAAGTAAGCATCTAGAGATATAAAATTACCCCTTATAACCACTTTAGCTGTGTCCCACAAATTTTGGTATGTTGTCTCATTATTGTCTTTCTCCTGGATGAAATTATTGATTGTGTCTATGATTTGCTCTTTCACCCATTCATTCTTCACGATTAGATTATTTAATTTCCAAATAACTTGTGGTCTATTTTCTCCTGGCCTTATATTGCATGTGAGTTTTATTGCATCATGATCTGAGAAGGATGCATTTACTATTTCTGCTTTTCTGCATTTGATTTTGAGGTTTTTATGCCCGAACACACGGTCAATTTTCGTATAAGTTCCATGAACCCCTGAGAAAAAAGGATACTCCCTTCTATCACCATTCAATTTCCTCCAGAGATCTATCATACCTAACTTTTCTAGCCTTTTGTTTATCTCCCTAACTTCTTTCTCATTTATTTTGTGATTTGATTTATCTAATTCTGAGAGAGCAAGGTTGAGATCCCCCACTAGTATAGTATTACTGTCTATTTCTCCTTGCATCTCTGTTAGGAATTTGGATCTCTAGGAATTTGGATGCTATACCACTAGGTGCATATATGTTAAGTATTGATACTGCTTCATTGTCTATGGTGCCCTTTAGTAAAATATAGTTTCCTTCCTTATCCCTTGTAATTAGATCTATTTTTGTTTTTACTTGATCCGAGATAAGGATTGCTACCCCTGCCTTTCTTTGTTCACCTGAAGCATAGAAGATTCTGCTCCAGCCCTTTACCTTCACTCTGTATATATCTCTATGTTTTAGATGTGTTTCTTGTAAACAACATATTGTAGGATTCTGGCTTTTAATCCAGTCTGCTACCCGCTTCCGTTTTATGGGAGAGTTCATCCCATTCACATTCATAGTTAAAATAACTATATCTGTATTCCCTGCCATCTTATTTACTCAGAGTTATGATTTTCTCTTCCCTTTCCCCTCTCTCCCTTCCCCCC
>JAJPUD010016182.1:0-34905 GCA_023553655.1 Myrmecobius fasciatus | reverse complement strand
ATATATATATATATTCACATCCTATTACACCCTACACCCTCAGGCCAGCTTCTAATCCCAGAGGCAAGCTAGTGGGAACTTCTTTTTGGCCTGCCCTGGTCTTTGCAGAGCAACAGTGGCTCAGTCTTCACTTCTCAACTCAAAAAGGTGGCTGAGGCACTTAAGATTACTTATCATCTTCACTCTGCCTCAGTATTCTGAGAAGGTAGAGGAAATGAATCATATCCTCAATCGAGTCCTTATTACATTATTCCTGGAGACTCAAGAGAATTGGATGCAAACTTGAAGGGTTCCCCAGATGGACTCATGTTTCTAGAATTAAAAGTGCCACTCCTATCACTTCTTCTCCCTCAGACATTCCTGCATATTCCTGTGAACTTATAGAGGACCTGAAACTACTCTTCTGTAGGTCTCTTGGAAATACTGGAAACATACTGGAGAGAGAAGGATGAAATTGCCTGTGTCTTTCTCTCCCTCACTCTAGCTTTCTTTCTTTCTTATTATTTTCCACTTTTTCCAAGTGTACCTTTAACAACACTCCAAGGATGAGAGCTTTGCTATTAGTATTTTCTCTCCAGCTCTTTTGGTATCACTCTGTGGTCCTCTGCCAAAGTGGGGAGATAACTTCTTAGTCTTTAGTTAGGCTAGCAAACTCTGTGGATAGTGGAACATTTAGGATTATTAGATGTGTCATCAGCATCCTCAAGGAAGCTCACTTAGTCAACCTGATGCATTATTTTCAAAAGCCCCTTTTCCAAATGTCACCATCTCCACCCAGGATGCCACTCCATTTATACTAGCTACCCCTCTGAGGGAATAACTTTAACTTGACTATCCCATTTCTTGCCGGAAAGTATATTTTACCCACATAATTATAGGATATCCATTCCAAAATTATTCTGGCAAACTCACTCATAATGCTTTTACACTACCTTCTTTGAAGCTTCTTCATGACCTCCTGAGAATTAACATTCCCACTGGAAGATTGGTAGACTCCAAGCCATAAATTTCTGACCATTCACCCTGAATACCATTGGCTAACTGATTCTGGCACTCAGCACTCCTTTGAATGCTGCTACCACCATCTTCAACTCATGTATCTCCCCCTTCTCAATCTGGACTCAGCATGAAGCAGCTCCAGAAAATAAGATCTCCATCTCTTTGTCCCAAATAAATTTGGGGTGCAACTGCTTGAGAGGGGAAATGATGTAATATAGCTTGTAGGGAGACAGCAATAATTTTGAGGTCACCAGATCTTAGGGGACTTCTGTTCTAGCAATGTCAGTGATTCTAAATCTTCTGATTTTGGAATCTATGATCCTGAGGCCCTTTGATCTAATAATGCTATTGTTTTGTCAATGATTATAAAAGTCCTCTGGACTAGGAATATAATCATCTTTCTTTACTTAGACTTTAGGGAAGATATATTAGTAATCCTAAGACTAATGTTCTAACAATGTCAATGATTTCAAGTCTTCTAGCCTTAGAATAGTCCTACAAACATTACAGTCTGTTGATCAGTGATAACCAAATTTTTGAGACCACTCCTTGGTTCTACCCCTAGGCCATAAATTAGCATATATATAACATGAAGAGCTAGATAAATGTGTATCCTTGCTTCTGTTTCTTTGCTAAATTCTCTTGGAATTTGGAGTACTTCACTTGGCATTACAATTACAATAAATTTTGCCCCCTTGACTGCAATTTTTTAAAGATACCTCACGACACCAGTCTGTGACCCCAATCTTTTGGGGTCCCTTCCCAATCTCAACAGTACTATATCATCATATTTATTATTTAGTCATTGATTTATGTCTGATTCTGTGTGACTCCATGGATTTCCACCCATGGAGTTTTCTTGGCAAAGATACTAGAGTGACTTGCCTTTTTCCCCTCTAGTTTGTCCCTATTTTACAGATGAAGACCTGAGGCAAATAGGGATTATGTCACTTGTCTAGATTCACACAGTTTAGTAAATGTCTAAGATTGGTTTGAATTCAGATCTTTTTGAGTACAAGCCTAGTAATCTATCTACTATACCACCTAGCTGCCCACATTTTCAAATAGTCCCTTCTGAGTGCACAAATCAGTTTATTTTTCTAAGTTTCTCTGAAGTCTTGTTTTTGTATTTCCAAATTCCTACTCAGCTATGGCCTTTTTTTTTTTTTATTGAATGAAGCATTTACTAAACTCTCACTATTTGCAAAGCATTGTGCTAAGTACTAGGAAAGTGAAAGAGGCCCTATTCTCAATGAGTTTACATTCTAATGGGAAGAATTTATATAAAGGGGAAGAGCTTATATAAAAGGTCTCGAAGGAGCAGGTTCAAAACAGATAGTAATGTCTTTTGTTTCCTATCATTTTCATTGATAAAATCATATCTGTTTTTGATGTTGAACCATTTGACAGTACCAAGGTCTTTGGTGGCAAGAACTTTGTTCTGGATTAACAATAACAGTGGCTATATCACTTTATTTCTAATGATTCTTACATTATTTCTCATTGATCTTTTATTCAAGACAATTTTAAAAAATTGATTTCTTACATTTTCATCTATTTTAAAAAATATTTTGATTTTGTTCTAATATTTCTGTCTCCTGGTGTCACTGTTTTCTGTCTTGTCTGTGCTGGTTTTCAGGAAATCTATTTCTTGGATAAAGTTTATCACTTGATTTTCCAAATTATTTATTCTCCTTCCAATTCTTTCTTTCAGAGTTTTTATTTCATTTCTTTTCTCTTGCTTCATTTTTTGTATATATTCTTGCTGTCTTTGTTGAAATCCATTTTTTCCCTTTAAGCTACTGTTTGTAGTTTGTATGTAGTCTTCTTTTGAAAGCTCTCTATATTGGGGCAGCTAGGTGGCTCAGTGGATAGAGCACTAGCCCTGAAGTCAGGAAAACCTGAGTTCAAATTTGATCTCAGACACTTAACATTCCCTAGTTGTGTGACCCTGGGCAAGTCACTTAACCTCAATTGCCTCAGCAAAAATAATAATAATAAGAAATATGAAAGATCTGTATATCTACAATAATTTTTTATATTTTCTTAGATTTTCTCATCTCCATCTTCAGTTCCCGAATAGAGGCTTTAGGCCAAAGCCAAGCTGTGCCCCCTACTACACATTTGGGTAGGGTGATTGACTGAACTTGACCTCACCCTAAGGTTTCCTGGATTCCTGTGCTGACCTCTTCATCCTGGAATAAGTCCTCCTCTCACTGCCTATATCTTTAAGACTCAGATCGATCATTGAATCTGATCTCTCTCAGATCTTGGGACAGAAAGTTAGGCATCACAGACACCCAGAGCTTAGGTCTGAGTATAGCTGTTTTGTATTGATCCCTGCCATTCCCTAGGGCTTCCAGGGTTCCCATTCTAGGACTTTCTGACCATCTTGACATTTTCCAGGGACCAGAAGGGGTGCTCTTCACTCACTTTCCTGATTGTCTTCTTTCCTATTGACCTCAGGTTTCTGAGATATTTTCCCCCTATGGTCAAGTAGAAGAGTTCACTTCTTATTGAATTACATAATCATTCAATCTGGTGTGAATTTCAGCCTTTTTTGGAGTAGATATGGTGGAGTTGTAGGGTCTGGCTCTTTTCAGATAGCCATTGTGATTGAAAGTTGAACAACTCTGAGGAAATTTCTCCTCACATCGAACCTATCTCATTATAACTTCCCCACTTTGTTTTTAATTCTACTATCTGTAGGAGAGTAGAATATAATATTCATTCCACATGACAACCATTGAAATATTTGAAGACAGTTATCATGTTCTCTTTATCCCAGCCCCCTCAGGCCTTCTTTTTTTGTAGGCTAAACATTCTAATGTGGAATAATTTTATGTGTCTTCACCATCCTGGCTGTCCTCCTTAGGACATCTTGTCAGTGTTCTCTTAAGATGATGCTCATATCAGAAAATAGAATTCCAGATATGATGTGACCAGGATATTATCACTTCCTCCTTGTTCTGGAAATCTCACTCTTCTTTCATTAAGCTCTGAACTGGTGGGCAGGATTGTGTAAGCCAGTGAGTAACCATAGTGGTAGCAACCAGACCTGACTCCCTTTTTTAAAGTTTATTGATGCTTTTTTTAAAGTGCAATTATTTCCTGATCTATATTATCCTCATCCACTTGAGAATCTTCCCTTGTAACAAAGAAAGATAATTCCTCAAAGCCAGTTGATAAAACAAATCATCTCACAACATATGCATTTCTCCCCCGCTCACCCTCAAAGGCCACCACCTCACTACTGAGAAAAGGAAGGCAAGTTTCATCCTCTGTCCCAAAGAATGGAGATGGGTCACTATCATTCGTCTTAAGTTCTGATCCCGTTTTTATGATGCCCACTTACTTTTAAGGCACTGTGGAAAGAAGTAAACACATAAGAATTTCAGGAAATTTTATTTGAGACAAGAAGGAGCAAGGATGCTGTGCATGGGTTAGTAGAGCCTAGCCTCTTCTCCCAGGTGAGGTGGGATAGGGGATGCTTGCCCTGGCAGATAAGGAGGGATGTTGGGAGCCTTTGAACTATTCACTGGTTTTCAAAGGCAGTGAAAACAAGGTAGCACCCTGGAGGGAACAGAAAAGAGAAATTCTAGAGTTAAGGATGAAAAAGACATTCTTAATTCCATTGTCATCTCTAACATCGACTTTTCAATGCCTAACTTTGACTCCATTCTTAGTCTTAGATCCAAATCCTAGCATTATTCCCAGTTCCCTGGCTACCCCAGTACCCAGTACTCCCCAGTGTACAGCCACTTTCCCCCTTGCTTCCCAGAAGATGTTACCTGCTTAGCCTTTAGCCAGAGCTGTGACTCCTAGAAAAGGCATATGTTCCAGGGAAGTAATAGCTGTGGGTTTCCTCACCAGCTCTTTCCACTTGAGTGCACTGGGTTTCCTGCTGCCCCTCAGGATCCTGTAGGTACACTTAGGCTTGGTCTCAGCCTCAGAGTTAAACAGGAAACCACTTCCTCCTGTTCTGCCCCTGCCTTCTCCTCCTCCCTCACCATTCTCCCCGAAACCACTCTGGTAATTCAGGTTTCACAGCTACCTTTTCTCTTTCTCCCTTCCTCCTTCCCCCCTAGAAATACAGCATCAAAGCCTACCCTTTGACCCCATGGGGGCCCAATAGGGCAATGAATCATCTGCTTCAGGATCCGGTCCTTGGAATCAAACTTGATGCAAGCCAAACAGCTCCTCTTCCTCTGGAATCATAGAAACAATAGTCCATGGATTGTAGCTGGAAGGAATCTAGAGCCACCTCTTTATTTCATAAATGAGGAAACTGAGGCCCAAAGAAGAAGTGACCAACTCAGGTCACTCAGGTAGCAAGCGGCCAGGGTGAAAGTCAAACCCCAGTCCTCTGCCAATCCCACACTCTTTTTCCTGTGCCACATTGGCCATAATAGATGAGTTAGTGCCAGGGAATGGGATGTAACGAGGTCATGATGGGTTGGAGTTGTTGTGGGAAGAGACATATGGGGTCCGCTGTGCTGAGATGGAGAGCACTGGGGGCAATGGGCTTATTTCTTGACTAAAGGGCACCAGAAATTAAGGGGATGTTGGTGTTATCCATGACAGGCTGATATAAGTGGAGCCCCAAAGCTAGAGCCCAGACTTTACATTTAATCTCACTTTCCCATTGTATCATTGTTATTTCTGTACCTGTCTGTTTCCCCTGTTAGATTGTACGCTTTGGGATCTTAGAAATAATGTAGTCCAACCCCCTCATTTTATAAGTCCAGAGGTCATTGAGACCTAGAGAGGTAAAATGACTTGCTGTAGTTACTGAGTGAGTCAATAGCAGAGCTAGATCTAGAATGGAAGTCTGAAGGTCCTATGTTTCTTTCACTTGCCCTAAGCTGGATCAGTTCTACTTAAGCTCTGTGTTAGGTCTGTACTAATTCTGTTTTGGATTTACCCAGTGGCCTAGATCAGGAATACCCTCATTTTTAAGGCTCAAGGAAGCCTGGGAAATTCTGATCTTGGGAGATCTCAAACCAAATCCTGTCCTTTTAGTCTATCCAATGTCTCGAAACCTATAAGTGGTTGGTGGAATCAATCTCTCTTTCTGGGGACCTCAAAGCAAAGCTTCACCCAGGACCTGTCGGATACTGCCTCAGAACTGCCCCTTATATAAACAGTCCTATTTCCTCACTGTTACTCTTGAAGACTAGGTTTATTCCTACCCTCACCCATCCAAGGGACTCATTTGCAATTGTTTTAACTTCCAGAAAGCTGCTCCCACTATTCGGCCGTTGCCACTGCCTTCCATGATGAGGCTTATTATTATTCTTCCTCATCCCGACATCAAACTATACAAAAGCCAGATTTCCATGCTCTTTCTCTTTGGCATACACAAAAGAGGTACATGTTCTATTATACAGACATCCCCCCCATTCCTCTATTACACATACATACAAGGCATATCCTGTTATACTTCTAAGCACACACAAGACACGTGTTCCACTGTATATACATAATGCAAAGGCATATGTCTCTCTATAGACATAGATACATATCTCCTCACATATGCACACATTTTGACACAGAGATCAATTATAAATGCAGGCTTGCATACATACATCCCTCTGCCCCATTACATACAGACAGATGTGTTTCCTTGTATATACTTAAGTACATAGAGACTCAGATCTATGTCCCTGAAACCACACAAATACAGACACATAGCAGAGGGGAAGTTTGACCTCCACTCACCCCATTGGGCTTAACCTTGCACTCAGCATTCCTCCAGTCCTTCTTTCTGCAGCTGGTCTGCTGGAGCCCAAATTCTAGTCGGACAAATGTCCCTGCAGGGTATGACTGAGGAGAGACACAAAGGTGAACCAGCTCCTACCATGCCTATAACATGTTCCCCTCCTTCATCTTGTGGTTTATAGGCTTCTCTGGGGTTAGAGGTATTATTTTACACCTTCTGAGGTTCCTTGCCTAGCACAGTTTTCCAAAACAGGAGGTGTGAATGTTGGCTGCATTGTACTATTTTTTATGCTACTAGATTGCATCATTGTTGTTCAGTTGTTTTCCAGGCGTGTATCACTCCTTTTGACCCTTTTTGGGGCTTTCTTGGCAAAAATACTTAAATGGTTTGCCATTTCCTTCTCCAGCTCACTGTATAGGGGTAAACAGGGTTAAGTGACTTGTCTAAACTCACCTATCTAGGAAGTATCTGTAACTGACTCTGAACTTGGGTCTTTCTGATTCCAGCTCAGTAAGGACACATACTATGCCACCTACCTGCCCAACCATAGTGCATTGCTTTCCCTCAAGTGAGATGGCTGTAAGAAGATGATACCCAGTGGGGCACAATGGAAAGAGTATTGGATTTATAACCGGAGATCCTGGATTCAAATGCTGACTCTGCCACTTTCTTTGATCTTGGGCATGAGACTATTTCTCTAGGCCTTGGTTTTCTCATCTATAAAATGAGACCATTGAACTAAATTACCTCAATCTGTGGTCCCATAATCTTTTCTTGGTATCTGGAGGCTTATAAATTGCCAAACCTTTCTCAAACTTTTTTGCTGGGCATCTGGTGTTGTCACCAGAAAGTGTCAGTGGTCCTACACTGATACATACGAGTTGTTCCTCTACACATGTGCCCTGACCATAAGTCCTCTATGTATGTGCTCACTATTTCCATGAATAGTTTGTGTATTTGTGAAATAGTGTGCCTTAGGTTTGGGTGGGCCAATATTCTATTGTGACTTTTTTTTAACTATGTTATTCTATTAAATGCTTTTGCATAAAAACAAAAATAACAAGAAACTTGCCTGCTAGAAAAATATTGACATCTCTGGAGTAGAACCCCACAATGTATCCCCTCCCAGAACAATTTAAAGCATTTTTTCATTCCAATCAAAGGGGTCCCTCCCACCCACCATGTCACTGGCTCTGTCCACACCAATCTCCTTGAATGCCCACTGCACAGGTGGATGATTATGGAACTTCTCCAAAGCCACCTGCAAGCCCCGCTGTTGTGGCACTGAGAGCTCATCTCCTCTGGTTCCTGTGGGCCCCAAGGTACTAAGCCACAGGGCCATCGGAAACAGCAACTGCCTCATTTCTTTCCTGTACATCACAGTCAATTGGACCCAGGCCAGGCACCTGCAAGGAATAAAGCTGTGTCCATTCAAGATTCCCTTGCCAAATCCCACATTCTCTACTCTCCCTCCAGCCCTGTTCCTTCTCCTCTGTCACCCATACTCAATGTCATAGTTCCCTGCCAGTCCCTGCTAGTCTGCTCTTAGCCATCCTTCAATCGAAGCAGGCTCCGATGGGGAAGGAGTAATGGATTGGGGATGGGGGGGGCAGAGATTTTGATCTTAGATGGGGCCATCTCCAGGGAGGGTGGGGAAATAGGGGGCAAATACACTCTACCTAATGAAAAAGAAAGTAAACGCAGAATAAAATGAACAACTAGGGAACCTTTGATGAAACAAGGAGCAATGAATGTAGCCCATTGCTGAATTTGTTATCAGAGGACTTGGATTTTAAACTCAACATTGCTCACTTGGCAAGCTTATTACAGTGAGCTTGGCCAAGTTGTTTAACTAGGATCTTAGATTCCTAATTAATAAAATGAAGAAGGGTGATTGATCTTCACGGTCCTTTGCTGCACAGTTCCTAGAACCAACTGAACCACAATTAGGGAGCCAGACAGAGTTTGTATGGAAGCAGAGAGGAGCAGGGCTGCCAGACAGTGTTTTTAGCATCATCCTAAGGTAACCCTCCTCACCTATTTGCTTCCCTAGATTAGCTAAAGATCTCTCCCAGTTCTGGATTCATCAAAGCCTGAGTGTTCGATGAGGGTGTAGGGACTGTGCAGAGAGAGCTACTTCCCTGTGAGTCCTTCCTGAAAGTGATAATATGGGTCCCTGGATGCTCTTTAGTTACCCCTCTTTCTCTTTCCTTCCTAGCTTTCTCTTTTTAGTACCTCCCTTCTCCAGCACGGCTGATTGGAAAGAGCTGCTCTGAAATTTCCCAGAAATTTTCCCAGAAATTGGAAATGATGTCATAGCCAGGGCCAGGTTCCTGAGGCCCTGGAAACAGATTCTATTTTCCCTCCCACCCTCTCTCCCATTCTATCCACTCTATTTTAACATCCCACCCCTTTTTTTCAACTCTGTCTCTCTTCCCAGCCCATTCCACTCAGTATCCTCCCCCTTTCCCTTCTCTGACCCTTCTCTCCCTTCTTCCTTTCCTCCCTCTGTCCCTCCCTCCTCTGGGGTCAGGTCAGTGCCCGGGAGTTTCCCAGCTCCCCCGAGGTCTTAGCCCCACCCCCAGCCCCTGGCACCGAGAAGGGCTGAGTGGGAAGGAGGGGAATAGAGGGGGAAGAGGAGAGATACACACTGAAGATGAATATTTTGAGGAGGACGTAAACACCCAAAGAAGGACTGATCGGGTGCTTAACCCTCAGCATGCTGGGGCCTGTTCCTGGGCTGTCCAATGGGGCTTAGCCCTCAGCATGCTGGGGCCTGTTCCTGGGCTGTCCAACCCAAGAAATCTTGGATCTCAACACGATTCCAGCTCTCCTTCCCCCTACAGAGCCTCCTGGTTCCTACAAACATTGCTTCTTTTCTAGCCTCGCTCCTTTCCAGAAAGGCTTCTTTATTTCTCTTCCCCTAAAAGGCCTCCCCTTTTTCTTTTCTTTTCTGGGCCCAAATCACTTCTGCTTTCTTTTTTCTTCTCCCAGTTTCTGGGAACCAGACTGTCTGCTTTTTAGTAGAGGGACTACTTGCTCCACTGTGACAAACCCCTTATCCCTGAGAAAAGTTCCAAAGTTTAATATGATCTCCAGGATAATGGGGACATAAAACTGGCCTCTGGAGTCTGCTTTTCACCTCCCCTCTGACCCACCCTTCTACTTTCTCACCCTCCTGTCCATCCCCCATTACCCTTCCCTCTACCTCTCTCCCACTTCACCTTCTTCTTAGCTGGGGCTGCTGGACCTCTCCTCTTAAGCTCCGGTAGCCGTCTGCCTCTCCTCCCCCTTACCCCCTAACCTCCGCCTCCCCAGCTCCTCCCCTACATCTGGTCTCTGCCCCCATCTCCTCCCACCTCTGGCTCCATGACACCCCCCTCCCCATTACCATCATCCAATCCTTCTAGGCCCTTTCTCCCACAACTCCTGAGGTGCCCTTCTGCCCTAACTCTGAAAGATCCAGAATGATCTCCCAAGTAGCAGTCCCAGGCTCTGTCCCCCTCTCAAGCCTCCCCTTTCTTCTTCCATTCTCCCTGACCCCACCCCACCCCCTTCCAAATTCAGGGAAGCTGGCCAGCTGGCCGGACCTCAATCCAAGCAGCTAGCTGAACTCCTCCACTAGGCTATGCCATTCAAAAGGGGATTCTGTCCCCATGAACCTACCTTTGGTAAATCCTGCCACACATTAGCCTTACCTAGTCCAGACTTTGACCATGGTCTTTGGTCTGTCCCCTTGCTTCTAGACAGGTCTGCCTTTACACATCACATCTTATCTTGCTTCTCGATTGCCATTCCCAGGATCTCACACATATGTAATCAGAAAATTCCTTCTAAAGCCATACCTCCCTTGATAACAAAATAATCATTTACTAAATCCTTACTATGTGCTCTGTGCTTCATTGGGGATTTATTCCATGTTGGTGATAAGGATACATTTGAACAAATAAAGGCTATAGAAGAGACATATTAGTCCCCTTGCTAATATAGTGACATTCTGATGTAATTAGAGCTTGATTAGGAGAGTTTTTGCCCAGCCTGCTGAACCCCTCAATCAACTTGATGAGATTATAGCAACTAGACCTGGAGTGTGTTGAATGAACTCTTAACTGGTTTATGGAAAGGAGCTTCTAAATTTTCAGTGAGTACTTACAACTCAGAAACTGGCAAATGCTAACAAATCAGGACTTGGTGCATTATTTAATTGATTGTCTAGACTGAAGAAAATGATGGAGGAAATGTGAATAATGCTGATTAAATTTTAAAATGTGTCAAGCTTACTTTTGGAGAGCTATATGTTAAATATCTACCAACATACCCCTAGACTGAAGTGTTGTTAGAACAGGGCACTTCCATGCCACTTGCAGAAGGACAGTGGGCTCCTCTGATTTGGGAGACTGGGATTGAGTTGAAGATAACTGGTGATTTCCAGGAGTAGAGAAGGAGAAAGGGAGATAGACAGATTTTTGCTAGAGAATAGTGTGGTTAGTAAGAGCTCTCTCTTTGGTTCTGCAGAATATGGTGCAAGAAGAATTCAGCAAAGGATGAGGGGTGGGGAAAGGAAAGTTTCTTTCTCTTTCAACCCTGGCAGGAGCAACAGTGGAAATTCATAGTAGAAGCCCATGGCAAACGGAGACTCTCAAATCTAGATGACTTCTGTCTTCCTATTCCCTTTTCTGAGCTCAGGTTAGTGGTTAGTTTGCATATATCCTAATTGGTCTATGAGCAACTAACTAGGTGGCAAGGTGCATAGCAAGCTGTTTCTAAGAGTCAAGAAGGTCTGAGTTCAAATTTGACTTCAGTCACTTAATAGTTAATGTTATTCTGGGCAAGTCACTGAAACTTGTTTGTCTCAGTTTCCTCTTCTATAAAATGAACTGGAGAAGGAAATGGCAAAGCCTCCAGTGTCTTTACCAAAAAACAAAACAAAACAACAACAACAACAAAATGGATCATAAAGAGCTTGACACAACTGAACAACAACAATTGGTCAGTAGCCAATAGATATTTATTATGTTTTTCCTTTGTGCCAAACACTGTGCTAAGCTTTGCAGATACAAAAAAAAAGGAAAAGGCAGCTCCTTTTGACATTGATATAGCTTCACTGGCCCTTTGAGTTTCAAAACTGATGTAGATAACATATAAAAAGTTGTAAGAGGTCAATCAATTGAATTTAGGAGAATTTTTGAGGATTAAAGTAGGGGACAAAAAGTAGCAGTCACTTTGGCCCCTCTGCCAACACACAGCTGTAGGAAAATGTAAACATTTATAATTCTCAGTTAAGACCAGGCTGCTAGAATAGAGAATTTCCCTGGAAGCAGCTAAAATGACCACAGTGAAAGGAAAAGGAGACTTCAGGTTGCTCCTGAGAAGAAAATAGCAGATAGAATCACAGAAGAGGATTTCTAGACTTTTAAACTCAGCATTGATTTTAAGATTAGATGGTTTTCCCGTGTCCAAAGCTGTAGCATGAGAGCTGGAGTGTTTGTGAACTGATAGTGACTTCCTATGGTCCTAAGATCTAGATCCTTACTGACTAAGGAAGATCCCAGTGATGGGAAAAGACTGTCCCAAGTGAGTATTTTCGATCATAGGAAGGCTGGGGGGGGGCGGGGAAGGGGAATGGAGAAAAGAGCAGGGAGAGTTAGCTGTGGGAACTAATGACATTGGTAATCTATGTAACATTTAAGCAATCCTTCCTCTTTTTACCACCTATTTATTTAATATAGTTAAACTGTTTACTAAGAGAATGATTTTTAAAGGAGCAGAAGCTTTTGATTGACATGTGAAAAGAATGTAGTGGGTACATAAGCTAAGAAACCAATTTACATGCATGTCTCTAGATAGGAGTTTTTTAACCCAGGGTCCATGACTGTGGGGAGATTTCAGGGAAACCTGAACTTGGATGGGGAAATTTTTTATTTTATTTTATTTATTTATTTTTTGTGCTGAGACAATTGGGGTTAAGTGACTTGCCCAGGGTCACACAGCTAGGACGTATAAAATATCTGAAGCTGGATTTGAAGTCCTCCTGACTTCACCACCTAGCAGCCCCTTTAATTTTCACTCATTTCTAAGTGAAATTTTTTTCTCCCATTATGAATATAGGCAGATGAGCATGATAGGATTAGCAGTGCCTGGTACTTTGTCGACAATAAAAATCACTGATATTTTTCACAACATATTATAATTGTTACAAATGTCTTGAAGTATTATACCATGATATTGCATGAGATCCAATTTGCTGTTTACCAAATGCATTTTAATACTTTCTGTATTAATAAATGAAAATAAAATATGTATTCTTTATTTTATTTTATGCATTTAAAAAGATTATTTGGGGAAGTGGTCCATAGATTTCAGCAACCTACCAAAAGGGTCCATGACATTCACAAAAGAATTAGGAACCCCTACTCTAGATGCCTGGGAGCCATAATGTAGGAGGCAGAGCTTTTGAGTACACCATAAGAATGAACTTGGATCCTGCTGATGTCTTTAGACTCAAATTTAAAAGATTGGCTGAGCACTTGTATACTACAACAGCACAACCTAGTGGTGACAATAAATACAGTATAATTTGGAGTTGGGCTGAATAAACAAACAAGATGTTCTGGAAACTCCACAGGTTGTGAGGCCTAAAGAGTGCTGAAGAAAGCTAAGGCTTCTAAGGCAAGCAGGTGAGGACAGAATATATTCTGGGCATGCAGGACAGTTTATGAGATGCAATGTGAAGTTCAGGGAAAAGCAATGCATGTAGTAGGGGAGTCATGTGGATAAATTCTGAAAGGTAGGCTAGAGTCAATCTGCATGATGGCACCTTAAAGAGACAAAGTACCAGAGGCATGAGTAATCTTGAATATATTTCTTTCCTATATTCTTTCTTTACCATTTTAGTAAAAGCTGTTGCTAAGGAAACAAAAACATGTATAGTACAGAAAAATATATTTCCACTTTAGCCATATCCAAAAAAAATGTATGAAAACAAGGGTGAAGAGGAGTGTTGCCAGTAGGAAAGCTAAGTAGAAGGATGTTGGGTGAGAAGGTTCTAAAACCAAATTTCTAGGACCATGTGAAAGAATTGTGTCTTGAAATCTCCAGAAATAACTACCTGCACATAAGAAGTTAAGTGATTGAGGGTTGGGTGGGGTAAAACCTCCAAATGATCTAATGCTGCTCAACTAAAGCAGACAATTATCCTAGCTATGTTTTTAACAGGATATATATAGATATCCTGAAAAAATCGCCTCCCTTCATGATGCTGTAGTTGAGAACTATATGAGAACTATATATATCCAATAAAAAGTCATATACTAAGATAGAAAGAAATAATTCTTTATACTTATCTCCCTTTCCTTGTATTATAACTATTTTTCTCCATTCATTTTATAGGATGAAATCTGTGATTTCATATAGGACTCACTCTGAGAAAGCACCCTCTATTATTGCAATATGGCACTTACTTTGCAATTTCTGGTGTTAGAGTGGCCTGGAATCACAAAGAAGTGAAATAGTTTGCCCAGACTCATTCATCCTTTGTGTCAGAATCTAAACTTGAACCTAAGGCTTCCTGATTCCAAACTTATTTTCTATCTATCATGGTGCAGCAATACCATTTCTTTTTTTTAAGTTTTAATTGATTCTTTTTATTTGGATTAATTGATTTTTTTGGATTATTGATTCTGTTTATTTATTTATTTATTCTATTTCTTACACCAGTGGTATCAAACTCAAGTAGAAATCTGAGCCATTAAAGCATATAGAAAAATCCCTATAGGCAGCAAGCACATTAACTTAGAAAACTACATATTGATAATACCATCCTTTATTGTGTTTTTATTTTGTTAAGTATTTCCCAATTACATTTAAATTTTTTTTTTTTGGCAAAGCAAGTGGGGTTAAATGACTTACTCAGGGTCATACAGCTAGTAAGTATTCAGCCAGATTTAGGTCCTCAGGTGCTCTATTCACTTCACCATCTATTCCCCCCCTCCCCGCCCCCCATTACATTTTAATGTGTTTTGAGCTGCACTGGGGAGGGCAACAATGTGGCCAGGACAGAGTGGTTGACAGCTCCATCTTACAGCATTATTGTTATTTCTAGTATCTCTTCCTCTCTCAGAGACTAATTTAACAAATATGTACTGTGTGTATGTGATATCTGTGGATTTACTACCTCCACAAGGGATGGCAAGAGGACTTTTCAGATCTCTTCATTTCTGGATCTTAAGTTCTTCATCTATAAAATAACAAAGTTGGATTAAGATTCCTTCTAGCAGGCAAATTATTAAAGCAGATTTTTCGTTGAAAGATCCATTCTCTATATTAGGTGATAAAGAGGAAGGAAATGGAGAGATGAAGTATTCATACTTAAGGATAGAAGAATTGGGGGGAATTTCTGCACTGGTAAATAGTAATGAGAAATACAGAAAGGGATTCTACTCCAAGAGCTCAAGGATGTTGGCCACCAATACTGACCAGCAGAGAAACAGAAGAAAATACCAGATGGGATTAAATCCAACTAGTTTATTCACTTGTCAAGACTTTTAATAGTCCTAATGCACTTCTTTGATCATGTCATCCCACCTCTAATCAAAAAAGTTCAGTTCCTTGATATTGGATATTGTATATTGTATAAAGTCATACATAATCTGACAATAGCCTACTTTAGCTTTACGTCATGATCCTTTTCTTCAGTTAAATTGGACACTTTTCTTTCCCCTGTTCTCATGTATTGTTTCCTGCATGTGCAGTCCCGTGTTCTAAGAAAAGATTCCTTTACCTTCTGCTGTCTTATCATTTGATATCCTTTCTATTCAAGGGCTGCCTTCTCCTCAGGAAGTCTCAGTGCCTCTGATTTCTCATTCCTATAAGCTTTAAGATTGCTCTTAATCTCTTGCTAATCATATTTCTCACAACACTTGTTTGGGCTTCTCCTTCTTTTGTGTATTATATTTATTTATGGATCTATTTTCCTGACCTCATTAAAGGCAGAGTTCTTAAGCCAGGGTCCACTTACTCCCAAAGGATCCAGGAATAGATTTCAGGAGGTATGTGAACTTGTATGGGGAAAAAAAAATTTTTAGATATATATAGGTCATCACTTCCCAAAGGCAGGGAGACACTGGCTGGGACTTGGATGGGGATCAAGAAAAGGAGACCACATTACGTAGAGATAAGAAGAAAAATAATATAATGGTAATTTTATGAAGGCATCCCTATACCTAAAATTCTGAAGCTCTGGGATGAATCTAGACAGATGGCCCATCCTGAAAAAAGAAAGAGGTTCTGGTGAATCAACTGGGGTTATCTAGAGTCACATATGGCTTGGGGTGAATTGTAAATCTCTTGTGAAGACTGATTTTAATAGTATGAATCTAAAGGTGAGATCTTCAGATTAGGAAGGAGGAAAGGAATCCATAGTAAGTAAGCAGAGGAGGTAGCTCTTTGAAAGGAAGGCAATGCCTTTTGCTATGTCTTTCATCACATTATGTATATATACTTTCTACTCCACCTGTGTCTGGGTTCTGTAATTCAATAGCTTTATAACTCTGGGCACATTTCTCTGGGTCCTGGTCTTAGACCAGATACTCTCTAAAGTCTCTCTTCTAATGTCAGTCAGGTCACCAATGTCCTTCTTCCTCCTCCTCCTCTTCCTCTCTTAATGTTGTAAATATATCCTTAGCCAGGATGCTATCCCATCATTCATTCATCTCTGAGCATTATGATCCTTTGCTATGGGGATGAGGGAAGGTGATCTTTGAGAATAGGCTAAAAAGCTAGGACATCTTTAAGGTCCAGGGCTAAGCAAGGGATACAGGCAGAAAGACAGATTTGAGAACCCTTTGGATGTAGTTGAAAAAAAAATAGATTCTAGGATCTGATGGAACTTTTAAAAAAATAATTTGATCAAGTTCCCCTGATTCCATAACCCTACCCCAACTATTGGTTTCTATTCCATGAAGAAGTTTTTAGTACCCCGTGTATATAGTTTTATTTTGTTTTTCATTGGCCTTCACCACTCACTTAATCAACAATTATTTATTAAGGGCTTTCTATACTCTGACTTGAGGAAGAAAAATACTGAAACGATTTCTAATCAGAAGTCTGGATCGTAATGGAAGAGTCGATAGATCTGTATCTATCCATCATTTTCACTTCCTTATTAGTAAAATGAGTTGGGGAAATGTCAACAAAAGCCCCTAAAAGGGTCACGAAGAGTAGGACATGGCTGAAAAAAAGGGTTGACCACGGTGCCAGGCGCCTCACGAAACCCCCACTAAGTAGATAAATACGGGGTACCAGGGAGGAAAGACACCGGAAGGGTGGGCGCCCAGATCGGGATCAGGGTGAACAAGGTCTTTTAAGGATGGGGATAAACACAGCCACCCCAGATAAACACAGTTCGGGGGCGGGGTCTTTTTTCAGCAACCAGACGGGTGTAAGATGAACGGAAATCAGAATCTTTGAGTCCGCCCCCAAGGAGTTTGCACCTGTATTTCCTTTCCGAGGACCTACGTTAGAATCCTAGCTACAGCCAATCGCGTGACCTTGGAGAAAATCCTCAGTTTCCCCATGTGTAAAAAACGGAAGCCGGGCCCTCGTAAATAGCTCGCGTTGAATGCCAGGACACCCCCAAGCCCCATCAGAGTCCGAGCACTTGAGCTGGGCCGAGGCCGGCGGTCCAGAGCTTGAAGAGGCCGCCGCCCCCGCCCTGCGCCCGCCCCTCGCCGAGGCCTTGGCAGCTCCGCCCCTCTCCGCCCTGCGCCCGAGCACGGGGACTGACCCTCTGCAGCTCCGGTAGTCACATGGTGTTGGGCTCTGCCAGGGAAGGAGGGAGGCACAGAGGGTCGGAGCGCGGACAGGGGGAGGAAGGAGCGCTCGAGGGAGCCCAGGAGGTGGTGGTGGGGAGGGGATGGGCCTGGCGGCGGTGAGGCTGGGCCTGCTGCTGGGCGGGGAAGCGGCCCCAGTTTCCCCGTACATGGATGGGAGACGTGCATACAAGCACACGGACCGGGAGGTACGATCCTGCGGGGAAGGAGTTTTAGAGGAATGGGGGTAGAGTGGGGGGATAGAGAAGTGGAATTTGGAGGTTGGGGGGGGAATGGCGGCTACCAATGCCTGGGGTGCGGGGCCGAGGAGAGCGCATGCGCGAGTGAAGGGAGGGAGCCGCTTTACGCTTGCTTGGGGTGCGGCGCCTGGGGGAGGAGGGAGAGTGGGGTCTTGAACACTGGAAATTGGGGTGTTGACGGGAGGGGGGGAGTGAAGAATGCCTGCTGCTCTTGTGAGGCCCAAGCACGCGTGGATGTCAAAGTGTGTATGCACACATCTCTGTGCGCAAGGGCGGGGTGGGGGTGGGGGGCCAGGATGTGAGGATGCGCACGTACACCTGGAGTTGTGTGCACGCCCCTGCGTGGGAGAGGTGTGCTTGGGCGCCCTGGCTACGGTGTTCTCCCGCCACCTGGCCCTGCCTTTGTTCTCCACCCCCGGGCTGTGGTGGTGTGAGTGTGAGGGCAGGCTTGGCCTTCTGGCTATCTAGGGAAAATCTAGGCAAAATAAAGGCAAGTTACTGATGTGAGAAACACCCCAGGGGGTAAAGGGACCCCTGGATTGGGGCTGGGGCGGTGCCTAGCTTCAGCAGAGCCCAGATTATCAACCTCAGCCTGATGCACATTCCCCTTTACAATAAAGCCCTTGAAGGCCAGCATACCATCACCAGAGTCTAGCCATAAGAGTTTGGAGTTTTTTTTACATTTTTTGGAAATTTGCCTTTCTTGCAGCTTTTAGCCCATTGTGACTTTGCTGACCTTTGGGGACAAGCAGAACAAGTCTAATTAACGTGTAAGCTACATACACTGTGGAAGAAGGATTGGACTTGTTTTGATTGACCCAAAAGATATGCAGAACCAGATAGCTTGGAACACTTCCGAAGGCAGATTTCAGATGGATGTGGGGAAAGAAAAGAAAACAGCTTAACAATTCAAGTGATTTATAAGTGGCATGGAATGTTATGTGTGTCTGTGCTTGTATGTATGTGGGTGCGTATATAGGTGAGGGGGTATAATATATATATATATATATATATATATATAATTTGTAAATCATTCTATATCCCATCATATACTAAAGACAGTGGGTATTTCTGGCCTCTCCCTAAGTCTTCAGGCCAAATATCCCTAGTTTTTCAACTGGTCCTTGATCTTGTAGCCTAGATCCATCCTGATGGTTGTTTCTGATTGTACATACTAAAACTTGTTAGTATCCCTCTTCAAAGGGAGTGCTCAGATCTCAACATAATTCTACAGGTGTGGTTTGATCAGGGAAAATACTGTGAGGCTATCTCTTCTTTGGTATTAGATGTTGTGAACTTCTCAACTCCACTTAAGATTGCTTTTGAGTTTTTTGACTGTCATGTCAAACTGGATTCATATGAAATAGAGTCCAGTGAAACCCTCAGGTGCCTCCCCAGCTCACATTTGTGAAATGGCAATGATATAAAATACTTGTGAGGAACTTCACAGTTGCTTCACAAAAACTAGTTTTTCCAAATCTTTCTGGGAGGACTGACTCCACTGTAGTTAACCAAAGTCTTGTTCAGGGTGGTGTAGATGAAGTCTTTGTTGTTACAGGCATCCCTACATTCTGGAAAGGATCGGAGATATCTTTCTCCAGGGAGAAGTAGGTTCATTCGGAAACGAGGCTGGAAGGAGAATCGTCTGTTCCTGCATTCCAGGGGTAGGGTCTGGGGCTTCTTCCTGATCCCTCCTATGTTTGGTGAGGGTTACATATGTGGGGGGGGGTCACATTTTAAATGATGGCAACAGTGGGACTGGATTTAATCTTGTACCCAACTGCTCAGTCTATGGAAAAGAGCTAATTCTCTGTTTCTCTAGATAGAAAAGGAAAATTTGAAAAGCAGCAGAGGAGGGAGGGACATGGAGTAGGTGACAAAGCAGGAAGCTGGAAGAACCCTAATAAAGAAAGCCTTGTTAAGGATCAGAGGGTCCCTGCCACTTCTTTCCCTTATTCAATATGATTATTTCTTCTTCTAGGATCTTTTGGGGAGGAGCCATGTGGCAGTGGAGGGCAGCTCCCTTCTGGTGGGGGCAGTGTACTCCGGAACACTACAGGTAAGTGTCCCTTTGCTCAGTTTTCTTGGTCTTCTGAGTCTTGAGCACCTCCTTGCTATTCTACCTTGCTGTAGCCCTGAAGGTGTTGGTGTTCTGTTCCTCCTTCGGGTTAGGTAAAGAGTGGGAGAGATAGACCTGAACTTCCCTGAAGGATGACTTATTCCCTGCACAGGGTAATTTCAAGGACTGCTTTCAAGGGTGCTTAATTGTACAAGAGGATTATTCCTTTGTACAGCAGTAGGGATGTTGACTTTTCCTTGTGCTACTTAGAAGATCAGGATAGTGTTGTCTGAGTTTAAAATCTAGGGGAGAGCACTGGAACTTGGAATGTTCCTGACTGATTTCATGAAAAGAGAGAAGGTATAAATTTTTTTTTTTCCTTTTTTGGACTGGACCTGTGATTGGCTGGGACCCTGAAAGATTTAAAGGCCTTGCTTGGGGTCAAACCACCATTATGTCATGGTCTAGAACTAAAACCAGGTTTTTTCTCACTCTGAAACAGCACTCTAAGGTGATTATAGATGAGGAAATTGCTTTTCCCTGAGGCAATTGGGGTTAAGTGACTTGCCCATGGTTACACAGCTAGGGAGTGTTAAGTGTCTGAGATCGGATTTGAACTCGGGTCCTCCTGACTTCAGGGCTGGTGCTCTATCCACTTCGCCACCTAGCTGCCCCACATAGTAGCCTTTTAAAAATAACTCTGGTTCTTTTTCCTCAGGGCAAGGACCTTTGCTGTATCGTCGCTGCAGGAGACCCTCTGCTATGGGTCCAACTCGGTCTCGGCTCTTCTCTGGATCCTTTCAGGAGTCACTCCAAGGGTTGGAGCAGGATCCCCGTAGGATTAAATTAGAAGGGAGTGTGGCAGCTAGTCGTGGGGCCCTATTCCAGGGTGGTGCCTACCGCTGTGCCCGCTGTGGGAGGCATTTCCCTGGATGGGTAGCCTTGCGACATCATACCCGTCGGCATCATGGCCGTCCACCTTTGCCTTGCCCTGAGTGTGGCCGCCGATTTCACCATGCTCCTTTCTTGGCCTTACACCGGCTGGCTCACTCTGCTGCCACAGCCATACCTCCTGCTACAGGTTTCCTCTGCCAAGTTTGTGGGCAGAGTTTCAGGAGCTGGGCAGCCCTTGCACTTCATGGCCAGGCTCATGCCTCATCTGCCCGGGCAGTCGCCTGCCCTAAGTGTGAAAAACGCTTCAGCCGAGCTTCTCAACTGCGTGCTCACCTGCGACAGAACCACCCACCTGCTCCACCACCTCGCCGTTTCATCTGTAGTGGCTGTGGTCAGAGCTTTGCACAATGGGCTGAGCTAGTTGCCCATAAGCAGATACACGTGGCTGAAGCACAGGCATCAGAAAAAGCCCTTGCACCTCGGCCCCGGGGCCGCCCAGCACTTACTGCTGCGCAGCCAGGTGGTGATGCTGCTGACCGACCTTTCCAGTGTGCCTGGTGTGGCAAATGTTTCCGTCACAAGCCTAATCTGATTGCTCACCGCCGTGTGCATACTGGTGAACGTCCCCACCAGTGCCCTGAGTGTGGAAAACGTTTCACTAATAAGCCCTACTTAACTTCCCACCGGCGAATTCATACTGGTGAGAAGCCTTATCCATGCACTGAATGTGGGCGCCGCTTCCGGCACAAACCCAACCTTTTGTCTCATGGCAAGATTCACCGGCGCCCTCAGGGCTCTGTGGAGGCCACCAGTAGTCAAGGGAGTTTCCAACTTCCATCTCAGCTCTTAGAGACTCAACAAGATCAAGCGACAGATCTTCAGCAGGACCAGGTTGTAGATCCTCAGCAGATCCAGGCCATGAACCTTCAGCAGGAACAGGCCATAGACTCCCTACAGGATCAGTCCACAGACTTTCAGCAAGGTCAGTTGGACTCCCAGCAGGACCAGGTCTTGAATCTCCAGCAGGATCAGGGAATGAACCTTCAACAAGACCAGGAAGTGGATCCTGCTGCCCCCTATAACTATGATGAGTATGGTCGCACCTTCCGGAACCGAAGGTCTTTGCGTGGTCAACAGCAACTACATCCTGGGGAACGTCCTTTCATCTGCAGTGAATGTGGAAAGAACTTCAGTAAGAAAACCCATTTGGTGGCCCACATCCGTATCCACTCAGGTGAGCGGCCCTTTGCCTGCCTGGAATGTGGGCGCCGTTTCTCACAAGGAAGTCACCTGGCAGCCCACCGTCGTGATCATGCCCCAGAGCGGCCCTTCATTTGCCCCGACTGTGGCAAGTCTTTTAGGCACAAGCCCTACTTGGCAGCCCATCGCCGCATCCACACCGGTGAGAGACCCTATGCCTGTCCTGACTGTGGCAAGGCCTTCAGCCAGAAATCCAACCTTGTGTCCCACCGGCGTATCCATACAGGTGAGCGACCCTATGCTTGCCCTGATTGTGAGAGGCGCTTCAGTCAGAAATCCAACCTCATCACACACCGCAAGAGCCATGGTCGAGAAGGGCCATTCATCTGTGCCACCTGTGGTGAGAGCTTCAGTCATGAGCAAAAGCTCCTGACCCATCAGAGGAAGCATGTGGCCTGAACTGGTAGGATGAGAGTGCAAAGAGGGGGAGACAAACTTTGAGGAGTAGGCAAAGGAAGGGACAGAGGTGTCATGACGGAAGATGTCAGAAATGGTAATGCGGTAAGGAATGGGAGGCTTCTCTTGGAAGCTAGTCAGGACCCAGGAGAGAGGACTGTATCCTTGCCCTAGCAGGTCTGTTAGAAGTTTCCAGATGCCCTAGGCTATTTCCACCTCACTGGAAGTTCTTCTCTTCTTGTTCCTTGGGGAAGAAGTATTTGAAAAGAAGATGCATGAGCAGCTGGAGAGAACGAGAACATTTGGGACATGCAGAGACCTCCACTATGTTAGGCAGCATTTGGATTTATTTAGACATCTCCAGAGATGGAAATGTCCTAATGGTGTCAGTTTTGGGCAGCATCTGATTTCTCTGGTCCCCTTCATGCTTCCTTTCCCACCTACCCACTTCTGCCTTCCAGCTCAAATCTACCCCTTTTTTTTTCTTTTATGTATATGTAACTTCTCTATCCATAACTGTTTTCAGCTTTGAATTCTCAACACAGCATTTTTTTTTTTTGCCTTCCCTCCTTGTTTTCATTTCCCAGTTCAAGGCTATCTAAATCCCTAGTTTCTTTTAATTCTTCTAGCTTTCATTACTGTACTGCAGAGAGAGACAGACACAGAGGAATGGGATAGGCATGGAAGAGATCTTAACCTGTTGGGATGGACTTTTGAGTTCGTCTAATTAGTCTAATGGAGGAATTTCTTATCTCATATCTTAACAGACCAGCCTCTGCTTAAACACTTCCAGTGATGGGAATGGAAAATCCTTTGAAGGTAGTTCATTCTGTTGCTGAATATATAGTTATTGGAAATTTCTTTTTTATATTAAGTGAAAGGGCATTTCCTTATACTCTACCAATAGGTTCTAGTTCTTTCCTCTGGAATCAAGCCATACAAAGAAGTCTGGTTCCCTCAAGTCCCAGTGAATAAGGCTGATTTCCAGTTATGGCTACAACATATTCTCTACCTTTGTTGAATTGCAAAGTCTGAGAAGGCTGTTTTCCAAGGGAAATATGTGTAGAGGTAGTAACTTGGACAATAAAGTAAGCATCAATGGGACTTTGAGTGGTGGGTGAAAAAGAATGGGGTCATATCCCCTGCTTTAATAGTTCCAGAGTGCCCTAGGCTTTAACAGTTTCTTAAGCCTGGGATCTTTAGAAAATGCAGTGACTTCAGCCATAGGGGTTGTGATAATTTTCTAGAAAGGCAAACTGAAGCCACTCAGGACTCTTTGGCAAGCAAATAGAACTGGGATAAGAACCCAGATCTCCAAGGAGCTTTATCTTCCTATTTTTTTGCTGTGAGTCTTCCTATAGGTTAAACTAGGGAAGGCAAAATCATCTTTATTGCTTACTTTGCCATTATTATAGGATGAAAGATTTAGAGCCAGAAGAGAACAGTTTAGATGTTACTTAGTCCAATACTGGCATTTTACATACAAGAAAATGAGGCCCACAGACCTGCTTAAGATCACACAGATAGTGAGTGAGTCAAAATCCAAATGTGGGTTCTCTAAATTCAGTTTTGTCTAGACACTAGCAGCATCATTGGTGTGATTAAGATGTTGTTATAAGGGCTGCAGACTTTGGTTAGACCCAGATTTTGCTCTTTATCAGCCTGTGCCCTAGAGGATAATCAAAAAGTGACTTTGGTAGGAAGATAGTTCTAGAGAATATCAATTATCCCACTCAGTTGCCAGAACTGGGCTCATTCTCCTTTGGTGTCAATTCATATACACAGAAATGAACATATATGCATATATACAATGTATGTAAATGAGGTCCAATAGGTGAACGGGACCTTCCATGGGAAATTTAATTCCCAATATTACAAGTAATACTACTTTATATTTAGTTATTTGTGTATATGCCTCAGATTCATGAACTTAGATAATATTAGAACTGGAATACTTCGGTAAATAGTATTTGATACTGTGGCTCCCCTGGGCCATCATACTTGATACCCTCAATTTTGGCTTCCATGCTGTTTGCATTTTAACTAATTTTACTTCTGACAGATCCTTAGTCCATTTCTCTTTGATTCTTCATTATCTTACCCTTAATTATGTGTCCCTCGAGACACTTAGCCCTCTTCTCTCTACCTTTTTTTGGAAGATATTTTCTGGTCCCGTAGCTTCAGCTATCATGCCTATGCAGGTAACTGCCACATCTTTTCTGGTCAAACTGGATAACTTGCCTATTAATATCCTGCCCTTTTCTTATCCATGGCTTTCCCATTCCAATCTTCATGGGAAATAGACTCTTCTTTAGAACTCCAGCTTCATAGTTGCACTTGCCCATTGTGAATCTCCCATCTATGTGTTCTACTGGCATGTTAAAATTAGTCTATCCAAAACTAGGCTCATCCTATAATCTACAAAACCTGCTTTTCTCACATCCTCTTTCTGCTGTAACCACCATACTTTAAGTTACTTAGGCATACAACTTGCCATTTTTCTGAAACTTCTCTCCCCAAATCTAGTTCCGATAATTCTATCTGAACGATTTTAAACTAGTTGTAGTTTAGGGTCTCATTTCATTGTCTAGGCTATTGTAATAATCTAGTTAATCTTTACGCTTCCAAGCTATCCCCTCCTTGCTACTTGAACAAACTTTTTTAATGCACTGCTTTGATCATGTCACTTTTCAAAAATCATCAGTGGTTCTTTATTTCCAAGGAAAGTAGAAACTTGATCCTAGCATTTGAGGTATTCCATAGTCTTATTCCATAGTCTGTTTCCATCCTTCCTTTCTAGCATATTTCCCATAACATTCTTTACTTGAGGTAAGCTAGGTTTTGCTCTCCCCCATTTTCATCTTGTCCCAACCCATCTCTGTTCCTCATGCTATCTTCCGTTTTTGGAATTTTGGAACATGCTTCCCCTCCCACACACCTTTACTTCTGTCTGTTGCAAAATCCCTTCCTTGAACATTTGGCCAGGTTTCGTCTCCACAGACCTTCCCTCACCACCTTCCCGCACCATCTTCTAGGTGAATGTGATCTTTCCTTCCATTTTTTTATGGACTTCATATTTAATCTAACTTTCCCATTGTATCATTGTTATTTTTGTACCTGTCTTGTTTCCCCTGTTAGATTGTATGCTCCTTATGAGCAGGGTCTGTGTTTTATCTCTTTCTTCCTAAAACTTAGAATAGTTCACATAGGAGGTGCTTAAAAAATGTTCAGTTGAATTAACTAGTCCAAACCCTTCATTTTGTAGATGAGGGTGCTGAGGTTCAGAGAAGTGGGAAGCTATATCCAGGGTCACACAGCTAGTTTGTGGTAGAGCCTGGTCTAGGACTCAAGTTAGTGTTAGTTTTGCTTCCCCACTACCACTTCCCCACTAGATTGTGAAGTCCTGAAGGGCATAGACTGCTAATTCTGTATTTCTCCCCCTCCCCCTCCCCCTCAGCAAGGACAACATAATAAATGTGTTGGATAAATTACTGAAGTGACTCCTTTTGAGTTAAGATCTCCTGTTAAAATGGCAATGTTTCCTTCCAGAGGTTCATTGACCTAAGGCTTTTCTGAGATCTCCCACTGCTTCTCAGTACATCCAGACCTTTCTTACAAGGAATTAGAGTAGCACACAGTCATTTAACAGATAATAGGGCCCTGAAGAGCTTGGGAAAAAGTGTTGACAGCTCTGTTCTGTAGCATTTAACGTTTATCAAACACTTTTTTCTACACCCTTCCAAAGTAGATAGTGGGCATTTTATCCTCCTTACCTTTAAAAAGAAATTAATTTAGCATTTCCTCCCCTTTACATTTTAAAACTTTTGTTTACATTTGTTTTTAAAACTTGTGAGTTGCAGATTCTCTTCCTTATCCTCAGCCTCAACCCCAATGGAAATCACATGTGGAATTATGCAAAATATTTCCATAAAAATCATGTTGTGAAATTTCTCACAATATCAACAACCACCACCGAAAAAAAAAAACTAAAAAAAAGTATGTTTGAATCTAATTCAGACACAATCAGTTCCTTCTCTGGCAATGGTTAGGATTTTTCACAATAAATCCTTCAGAGTAGTCATGGATCATTGTACTGCTGAGTATAGCAAAATCACTGCTGATCATCCCAGAACATTGCTATTACTTTGTTTACAATACATTTCACTTTGCTTGAATTCATGGAGGACTTTTAGGTTTTTTTCTGAAAGTATTCTGTTCATCATTTGCCATAGAACAGTGATGTTGCATACCACAATTTATTCAGCCATTGTTCAATTGTTGGGCATCCCCTCAATTTCCAGGTTTTTGCCCTAAAAAGAGCACCTGTCAACATTTTTTGTACATATATGTCCTTATTCCTTTTTTTAAAAAATCTCTTGGTATTCATGCCTACTAATGGTATTGTTGGGTCAAAGGATATGCATGAATTTAAAGCCCTTTGGGCATATATGGATCTTATTTTTTAATCATTTGTTAATTGGGGCCCACAGTGCACATAGCTAATGTGAGTAGGAAGTTGGGGGGGGGCAGGTTTCTGTTACCCAGACCTCAGGTTGGTTACTGCTAATTTTTTGTTCTTTTGGTCACATCATTCTGTCTTCTAAGAATGATGACATTCATCTGCGGTCCCATTTACTCTCTACTTTTCAGCCTGTGCTTCTCCCTGAATGTTACCACAATTGTGAAGGGCAGGTCATTTGTCTGAAAGTAGCAGCTGTTGCTAATGCCCTTGAGCAGAGTACCCTACCAATTCTCCCTCTGAAGTTTCCTATAGATAGAACATGAAAGATGAACTTGAACCTTTCTGATATTAGACTGGCCTTTATACTGGGATTACAGGGGTCTATATTGATAAATGAGAGAATAAGAAATAGATATGATCTCATTTTGGTAAACTGTGGACTCTGGTTAACTGTGTGCTTTTTCCTGGGTGTTTTTGTTTTGTGTTCCTTGTGCTTTGTGCACTGCCTTGTACATTGGGTTCTCTGTGTCTAAACATTCTGAGTTCTTGGGCACAAAGTACATCAGAGGTTTGGAAAATAATACAGTCAGTTACAAGTTCAGTAATAGTTGCTTACTTGTTTACACATTTGTAAGAAACGTGTTTGGTTCATTGACCTAAAGCTTTCCTGAGATCTCCCGATGCTTCTCAGTACATGCAGACCTTTCTTACAAGGAATTAAGAGTAGCGCACAGTCATTTTAGCAAAGAATAGGGCCCTGAAGAGTTTGGGAAAAGGGGGCATGAATTTGGAGCAATGCCAGTTACTTGGTGGAGGCAGAATCTGCTTTAGTATGAAAACACCATGTTCTTGATGGTCACACTTTGAGTCTAGGGAAACCCAGTTGTTTGTTTGTTTGTTTTTCCCTTAGGAGCCTGGGTTCTGATCCTAATCTGTGCTGTAGTTTCTTTGTGTCTGCAATCAAAGTCTGAGAACAGTCCCAGAGTGACCTCCAGTGGCTTTGGGAAGTACATACTTGGAGTCAGTCCACACTTTTGAGTCTACCATGTGCCAGATGGCATAAAAGAAGGAGGCAGGCCAGGGATGGATAATGAAGTTTGAGAGAACCATACTATACCAGCTCTAACTACAGAATATTTTGGAAACTTCCTGTGGAGGAGTTGGGCCTAATAGTGTGGCTTGGTAGATAATATGAAGGGCACCAACTCCTCCTTCCATTAAGAATCAGTAAGCACCAACTGTGTGCCAGGCACTGTGCTAAGCCCTGGGGGTACAAAAAGAGGGAAAAGGTAGTCCTTGCCTCTTAATAGAGGAAACAACATGCAAACAAACACCAGGCAAGGCTTTATGTAGGATAAATAGGAAATAAAAGAGGAAATGTATTAAAAAATAAAAGAGTTTGGGAACAGGAGATTAGTGTTAAGAGGACTGAAGAAAAATGTATTGGGAAATAATATGACTAGAAAGATAGGAATGGGCTAGGTTATTTATTTATTTATTTTTGCTGGGGCAATTGGGGTTAAGTGACTTGCCCACAGCTAGAAAGTGTTAAGTGTCTGAGGCCAGATTTGAACTCTGGTCCTCCTGACTTCAGGGCTGGTGCTCTATCCTCTGCACCACCTAGCTACCCCCTTTTCCCCCCCTCCCCCGCAATGGGCTAGGTTATGAAGGACTTTGAGTGCCAAACAGTGCATTTTGTATTTGTTCCCAGAGGCAATAGGAGACCCCTGGAGTTAGTGTTTGTATGGGTGGGTGCAGTATGATAGGATCTGGTTTGACATTAACAGTATTGGAGTAGGTAGAGAGACTTGAGGCAGACTGACCCACCAGCAGGCTATTGCAGTAATGAAGATGAGATTCTGAGAGCCTGCACTAGATCGTGGCAGTGATAGAGGAGAGAAAGAGGGCTTATTTGAAAAACAGGCAGCAAGCTTATATATGGGGGAAGGAAGGTGAGAGATAGAAGATAGAATAGTGAATTGATAAGGGAATAAGATTGCCTAGCAGCAACGAGGGCCCAGTTAAACATGAATTTGTAGTGGACCTAGTCAGAATGATTGCATGGTTTTCTCCACTTTCATTTAGCAGCACATGTATAGGAACAATGGCAACAAATGGGGGTGATCAAGATTGAGACTTAGCAGGATGTCATCAGTGATATAGTAAGGGTGCTAGGAATTTAAGAGGAGCTCAGTGTAGAAATGAATTGCTTCATTAAAGAGTCAAGATGGGGAGAAGAGAAAGTAGCTAATGCAGAAGAGATGTGGGAGAGAATTGAGTCATCAAGGAATTAAAAGTCATGCTATTATGAAGAGTAGGATTGTGTAGAAGATGGCCGAGGGAAAGGTGAAAGGCCAACAGATTAAGGTTGGATTAGGGGATTTTTGAGTTCTTTTGAACATGGTGTTTGTACATTTGAGGGTGATGGCAAGAACAAGGATATAATCATCTTTGTGTGTGGCTGAGATAGGGTAGAGGAATAGTTCTTGGGAGGTGAGTAGGTTTGAGAACTGAATGGTTAGGGTATTTGAGGTTAATACATTTGTTGAAACCCCCTAATATGAGGACAGGAGTTGGGGAGAAAAGGAAAATTATAAATTATGTATCTAATTCATTGAAGGAAGGAGAATTACCTGATAGTCTGTAGAAAAAAGCTACAAGCATTTTGATTTGGATAGTAGACATGAATATCATGAACCTCAAAGGAAAGGAGGTTGTTGGGTGGAGGAGAACCTGAAAAGGGCACTGGAAAGCAAGGAGTATTCCAACTCCCCTGCCTTGACTAGGGAGCTGAGGAGAATAATTGAAGTTTCAGCAGAACTGGAAAGAGTGGCCAAGGAGTCTATGGTATCAGAGGAAAGCCTGGTTTCTATAAGAACTAATAGATAGAAGGAGTGGGAGAGGAAAAGATTGTAAATGAAGGGAAGTTGTTGCCTCTGGAATAGGAATTCCAGAGGGCACAGGGTAAGGATTGGATGGCATTAGGTTGGGATGATAAAGATTCTAGAATATTAGAACTGTGTAAAACTAATTGATGATAGTGTCTAACAGACAAATAGGTCTGATATCTTCTGTTACACCATATTGTGTCTCAGGAATCAATAGACCTCTTTAAATTCTTTTTCTGCTAATTAATAACAAAGCATTTATGCCCCAGTTTTCCCATTTATAAAATAAGACTAATTTAAATGAATAAGGTCCCTTATAGATCTAAATCCTGTGGATCTGTGGATAGATATTGTCACTCTACCTTCTCCATTCCTGCTCTCTTTTCTTCCTAAACCCTAAGTTCCCCTGATCCTCTCAGAATTTACTCTAATCCTTGAGGCATTTGGAATTTAGGGGCTGTTTTGTTATGATATAAAAACCCTGATCAGAGTCTTTAAAAAACAAACAACAACAAAAAAAAACCCTTGTTTTTGTAGTTTTAAATGCATTGCTCAAGGTCTCCCACTGCATCCAGGGCCATCTCCAGTCATCATCCTGATCTATTTCTGGCCTTGGATCCTGAAGATTCTGAAGGGGAAAGTGAGGTAGGTGACCTTGCACAGCCCTCCTTCACTTCAATTCAATTCACTTGCATGTCATAGTGTTGAGGTTGGTAAGGGGACCCCAAACGTTTGGAGTCACAGACCGGTGTCATATCTCAAGAATTTTCAGGCTTGAGCCCATTTCCTAATGAAGGAGCAAAGTTTATTGTAATCGTACTGCCATTTTAAAGTGTGTTAAATTCCAGAATAAATTAGCAGAGAAACAGAAGGAGAAAGACCTCTTTATCCAGCTTTCTATCGTTGACATGCTAATTCTATGGCCCTGGAATTTAGTTAACACTGACCAGATTATCAGTCAGCAATGAATTGAGGAGTGGTCTATTGAGCATTAGACAGATTGAGCCTGGGAGTTTTCTGAGATAGACTCCAAAACCAGAAGATTTAGGATTTATTGACATTGTTAAAATAGAATCCCCTCCCCCCCAAAATCAGGGGACCACAAAATCGTATTACATCAATATCATCATCTCCCTGATGGCAGGGTCCTCTTGAAGAAGGAAGGACAAACCAGTAATGGAAGGAAAATGTGTAAATACCCTCCCCTCTTCATGCCTAGTGCTCCATTTGCTCATAGCCTGAATCTTTTGCTCCTCCTTCCTCCCCACATTCGATTTAAAAGTAAATGTAGGCTGCTGCTGTCTTGAAATGTCTTCTCAAAAGTCACCAGTGAACTCTTCCACCTGTTAACAAGCTTGGTATGATGGAAAGGGCAGAGGCTTTGGAGCAGGGAGGCTCTGAACTGTTTGAACTTGGACAAATTGCTTAATGTCTCTGGGCCTTCGTTTCCGTAGTCATTTCTGTCAACGGTTTTACTCTATAATGTGGGAATATAATTTTACGAGATTAACAATGCAATAAAGTAGGCTGTGATTGGGATCAACGACCGACTCAGCAGAACAAAGCCTGAAGAGGCATAGGTCACCTTCAGTTTCGGGGAATCAAACTACCTTGGGGAAGTGGAGACCTCTCTGAAGTGGGGGGAAAGGTGCAATGGGGATCCTTGAGTCCAACACTCTCGTGTTTGATAAACCCGGAATCTGAGGCCCAAGGAAATGAAATTCCGTACTCAGGCTGCTGGGAGTGGAAACCCATAGAATGGGTGGGTATGAAGAGGAGCACTGAGGGACACAGGTCTAGTTAGACCAGAGGCCTTCTTCAGGGACCTCGAGTGCCAGCAGAGACTTTGCAGTTTTATTCCGGGGATGGGGCGGGGTGCCACGTAGGACCCTGGGCCATAGGATGGTGAGGGGCTAGGAGGGCGGGAGACCGAATGATTGGCTGAGAGGATGCCATAGTATACCATTAAGTATAGAACGGTCCGGGGCAACAAGGTCTAGCCTAGGGGTGGCCGTGCACTAGACTAGACCAACACAACTGTAATGCAGCGGTTATTTAAGGGTGAATCTGGGTTAGAGAAGAGAGGATTCGTGGCTGAAGGTCCCAAAAGATAACCGGGGGCTTCCTTTCAGGAAACTCACTTCATTCAGTTTTTTAAAATGACTCTATTTTGCTCTGGGCTGGTTCCCCACCTCGCCCCTCCCCTCATCCCAGATCTTACCAAGAACCATTGGCGTTTGAGAACAAAGAGGATTTGCCTTTCTGGTCTCCTCCCATAGGGCTGGTCTGGCCACCTGAGAGGGATCACCAATAGCAGTGCGGTAGCCTGGGGGCCGCTCCGTCCTCCTGCCAATCAGTGCTGCCTACCGATCCCCCCCGCCCACTATTCAGCCCGGCCTGAGAGTGGCTGTATATTGACTACAGTGGTAGAATCCTCTCTGTCTCTTGGTCTATTTCGAATCTGCCAGTGACACCCGAGAAGGGGAATCCAGGAAGGACGTGGCGGAGGAGGCTGTGCGGGGATCGACGTCCAGCCCTAGGCTTTCTGCCCACGTTGGAGGGAGGGCAGGTGACTCGGGACTGACGGATTCCCCTAGCCTCCTGCACTTCCGCCCTTTTTCTACCCAGGCAGATGTCCTCCTTTGATTGTCTCCTCTGCCTGTCTGAAGGGGCGTCCTGAAAGATCTCCCAGGAGGAGCTGGAGGGACCCATGGTTGGGCTGGGAGTACCCGGGAGGGTCCGGCCCGAGCCGAGGCGGGGAGGGGGGAGGCTACGGGGGCAATACTAGCAGAAAGTGAGGAGAAATTCTGGGGAGAGAGCGGAGGAAGGGGAGGCCTTATTTCTGGAGGCTTCACTTTACTAGCTCCATCTGGGAGAGATAACGGGACCGAGGGTTTTTGTTTTTGTTTTCCCTCTCCTCTAGAGTTCTTTTGGGTGGTGCACTTGAATGGACCAGGACTTTAGGATGCTTAAGACGTCGGTCTTACTAACTGGTGGAATGGGAAAAGGTCTACACAGACTCAATTCTCACTTCTGTTCCTTACTGCCCGGGAGGCCTCGTACAAGTCCTTTCGCCACTGTCAGGGGAAGATACTGACGTCCCTTCTTCCCTATTTTCTGGTGTTGACCTAAAACAAACAAACATACGCACCCATATGACATGGAGCGAGCCACCTCGGAACTTAGATTCTCATCTAGTAAAATGTGTCTGGACTAGACTTTTTAAAAGCAATTTTTTTTTTTAATTAAGAAAAACATTTTCTTTTCTTCCCACTTCCTCCTGCCCCAGTGAAGAAAAAGAAAAAAAAACTCTCACAAAATCTTTGTAACAAGTGCTCCTAGTCACTCAAAACAAATTCTAGTTCCAAAAATGTACATCTCTTCTGCATCCTGAGTCCACTCCCTCTTCCTCAGAAGGTTAATTTCTGAGGACCATTCTAACGCAGAAATCTTTGATTTTCTATATCTTTGAGTAAGAAACTCAGGCTTGGAGAATCTTTAGAAAAAGATGTCAATTGATGCAAAATTTTTATTATAAAATTATTTTGAAATAAAAATTTTCAGCCTCTTTTCTTTGCCTTGCAAATTAAAAGAAAGTGTAGTGCAATTCAGTCTTTTGATTATTTTTAAATTCTTGTCCTCCTAGTGTTAAGTGATTTGACCCCACACTAATACCAAAGCCCAGGTTTTCTTACTATAAATTTCTTCTGGCACCACACTTATTTTTCAAAAGGGAAGGAAATAGTGATTTTTCTTTATGAAAGTGAAAATGTGCAAGTTCTCAGGACATAGGTTATAAAATAATGGCAGTACAAAGTATGATGCAGGTATGGGGGAATGGTTATTACCTGATCTTGTCCCCTTGCCTTCAGGTAAAAAATAGGAAGGGGTTAGTGTTTGTTCTGCCTTTGGGAGTAGGGTATCCCTTGTCTCCCTAAAAGAGAAAGAGTAGAAAAGCACTTTATGCCCTAGAGCTAACTAAACTAGGAAAATCAGTATCCTGAAGTTATCTTGAGAAAGGGAGGAAAAGTGAGCAGAATGAAGTTTGAAGGATCTGAAGCTTATTAAAACTAGGACAGAAGACAATCTAAAAAGAAATAGATGATTCCAGGATCTGGATTTGGAGCTAAGGGCTGGTATGCTGGGAAACTTCAAAGAGGGCAGTTAGTTACAATTTGAAAATAGTTCTCCAGGGATTACTGGGAATGGAAGGCCTCTTCCCAGAGGGTAAATAAATTAACCTTTTTTCTAGATCTTACAGTACAGTTCTTACAGGGCAGGAAGGCAGGATATATGATAGTACTAATAAGAATTATGGATAACACTTTTAATTTCTGCTTTTCTATTCTTAGCTAATTTTTATATTATCACTGTAAGTGAGGTTGGAGATTAGTTTTACTGTCAAGAAATGAAACCAAGGTCATACAGCTAAGGAACATTAGGACTAGAATTTTGTACTTAGTCTTTGTGTGGACAATATAGCCTCTTTTTGAGATTCACTTCTGACCTTCCCCCATTCCCTGCCTCCAGGATTTGAGAGGTTAGCATTTGGCAGTCAGAAAAGACAGAAGGGATAGATTAGACATATAAAAGGAAGGAAAGGGGCCCCAGAAGAGTAGAGTAGGGTAGAATCTGAAACATGTTGAGTGACTTGTTTCTGGGAGAGTAGAAACTAGAACAAATCTGTCTAGGGGATTCAAGAGGAAGGGATTCCTGTTGGGCTAGGTAAAGTGTAAAGAGATAAGAGGAACAGGTACTATAATAAATCAATGTATATAGCACTTTAAAGTTTACAAAGTTCTTTCCTTTACCACAAACCCTGTGAAGTATAGGGTAGGGCAAATTTTATCCCCAGTTTACAGATGAGGAAACAAATCTTACAGGGCTGAAGTGACTTGAAGTGACATAATAAAGGCTGGGGTCTCAGGAAGAGATGAGGGAAGAAGATAAGCATTTAAATAATGCCTACAATGTGCCAGACACATTACAAAAAGTAATACTTACAAAATTCCATTACAAATCTCCATTTTATAATTGGGGGAACTGAGGCAAATAGATATTAAATGAATTGCTCAAAGCCACAGAGCTTTTAAGTGTCTAAGTCTGGATTTGAACTCACTTTTTGCCCAACCCTTTATCCATTGTGCAACCCAGCTG
>JAJPUD010016181.1:0-28110 GCA_023553655.1 Myrmecobius fasciatus | reverse complement strand
GAGAGAGAGAGAGAGAGAGAGAGAGAGAGAGAGAGAGAGAGAGAGAGAGAGAACAGAAGTCCTGTTTAAAAAGGCAGAGGCCTGAACTGATTCTATCACTAACTTTCTGTGAGACCATAGACAGGTCACCCATTTTGGTAGGCTGAACTCCATTTCCTCATCTATAAAAAGAACCAGTCCGGGGAACACTAGAAATCTTTTCCAGTTCTGAATTTCCACACATTCGATTTCTTTAGGATCCTCCACAGCGCTAGGCACCGAGGAGGGACGCAATAAACCCTTTGTTTTCACAGTGCCCACCTATGCATCCACACTGGTCTAGACTATCCTCCCTACCCCCTGGCAGAGAGAAGTGGGCACTCCTTCCCCTTTGCAGCCTGCATTTCCCGAGCTGCCCTCTGGGTATACAAGGCCCTTTTATTCCTAGTCCTACTCAGCCATGCTGACCACCAGAGCTGTCCCTGCCAACCCGTCCCCATGGCCCGGGCAGTGTCTTAAGAAAGGAGGGTGACTTTGTGCCCCTGAGCTGGTATATGCAGACACAGGGAGGGACCTCTGTTACCTCACAGGACAAAAAGTATCCAGGGAAAGGAGGGTTGGTTGGGACCTGAGGAACAAAGCCTGGCAGCTTGGTTCCCTCCCCAACCTGACCTTTTCTTTCCAAACCAGCGTGGGAGTTTTCCATCTCAGAGATTTGCACAAACCACTCCCTGTGAGGACTGCAATCCCTTCCTAGCCTCCTTGGGGCTGCCTTCAACTTTCTTCCAGGCTTAGCTAATCTCCAAAGAGATCAGAACTCTTCTTAGAACTCTTTCTGTCTTCAAACAACTCTCATTCATGTCTCTCATTTCTATTCCGGGTAGAGTATAAACCCCCTGAGAGCCAGCACTGCTCTCAGGACAGCGCCTAACCCCTAATAAGTGAGCAAGAATTATGTGCTGAATTACCCTCCCTGACAAATACAAAATGTCTAGAGAAGGGGGAGGATGCTAACAATAATAACAGCAATAATAGCTTACATTTATAGAGCATTTTAGAGTTTGCAAGGAGATTACAAGTGGTCCTAATGTCCTAATTACCACTAATCTTTCTTCCTCTAAACTAGGAACCTTTAAGGATTTGTTGAACTGAATTATGTGTGTGAGTGTATATATATGTGTGTGTTATAGATATACATAACATATACACTCACACATGTGTATACATACATATAACATTGTGCGCACACACACATATACACACTATACATACACACACACACACATATATGGAGAAAGAGAACTATTTCAAAGTAACTGATTATTCTATATATCTTATTTGATGCATTCAGAAGCATTATTCTGAGGAGGGATCCATAGCTTTTACCAGACTTCCAAAGGAAATCATGACACAAAAGAAGTCAAAAACTCCTTCTCTAATGTATTAATAATAAATGATTAATAAAAAATACAAAATGATTGTGAAAATAATAACTAGAATTTATATAGTGCTTTAAAGTTCCTAAGGCATCATATTTGACCCTCCCAGCAATCCTGCTGATGTCTGTTGATAATTGCAAAATTCATAACAAAAAAAAAGAAAATTAAAGGGGAAGGAAAAAAAACCTTTTTTCTAAATAGAAAATGTGTTCTTTTCTTGCCCCTGCTCCTCAGCTCAGCAAAACTGTCTCAAGTTTCAAAAAATAGGATTTTCTAACTAGAAGTTAGTCAATTGAAGTCAGAAAGAATCTCTTTCCCCTGGTATATTCTAATTAATGAGTTCAACTTAAACAAGGGCATAGAAAATGGCAGAAAGAATGACTGATTGGTTTTTGCACTCTTCCCCACACCTGGCTTTAATAATTACAGGTTTCTTACCTGGGTGAGATCTTACAGGCTTTCTTGGGTAGAGTCAGGACTCCGGACAACTTCTCCATGGAAAGAGTGGGAGTCAAATTCAGACTGCCCCCCCCATCTTCCCAGATTGGTTCGATAGCTTCCCATCCCCTGGTCCCCAGACCCTGAGGGTAGAATTGGACAGATATGCCAGTCCCCAGACCATAACTGAGTTGGTTTTTTTTTTTGGGGGGGGGGAGAAGGAGAAGGAGCACTAGGCAGGTGTGCATAGTCAACACCTTTTTATTATTTTCCCTTAAGTTCTAAATAACAATGACCAAAGTTGGCCCTTCTCTCAGGGGATGGGGTGTGGGGGAGGAAAGTGAGAAGGGGAGAGCTGTCTGGCAACTATGCAATTCAGATTAGAAAATGCTGATGCTACATCTGTCTCATGAGTGGTTAAAAATAACCACCCCTCATCCCTTCCATGTATCTTTATCTTCCCCCACACCCTTTCCAAGGGCACTACTGGGCAGGACACCACCCTTGTTTGTCCCGATGCTCCTGCCCTCAGCACCAAAGCCACAGTTTCTCCTGCCCAGAACCTAGGGTGTATTTTCACTGACAGCATTCCCCTCAGAATCACACTGTGATACTAAAAACACTATGAACAAAAAAAGAATGTCAGAGCTGGACTTCTGAGACTCTCCTTTAGTTACTTGGTAGGGGTTCATCCAGTCCCTTCATATTTTAATAAAAAAAAAAGTAAAAGAAGGGCAGAGAAATTACGCTGTCCATTAAAAAGCAACAAATTAGTGCCGAGCTGTGATATGTCCAGCAGCCCTTCTGTTATAGCCAGTCAGAAGGGGCTAAAAGGAAACAGATGATCCTGCCTTTACTGTTACCTCTTTTGTGGATTACTAGGCAAATACAAAGTTCTGAATATTACTAATGGTCCCCTTCAGGATGAGCTGCTTTTCCTCTCCAAAGGTCGCTATCAGTATGTAGCTTGTGAAGGCCCTGTCTCAAGACCAAGGATCTTGGGTCAAAGGCAGAGAGCGGTAGATTTAATCCTGTAATCTAGAAGTCCAGTTTCTCTCTCTCCAGGGCTCTGATTCAATGTGCTACCCCTGCCCCCTTTCCTTCCTTTACCTTAAGTCTAAGAGAGGAGGGAAATCAAGACCTTAAAATCTTTTGATGAATCTCAAATCTGGATTTTAGAGCCAGGAGCCCAAGATCTTCCTTCTACAGAAGCTCAGAGAGAGAAGTAGCAGAACCTCCATGATTTCCTGCCTCCCAGCCTACCGCTAGACCCCATTCTCAGAGTAGTTTTGTTTTAGGGCTGTCACTCATGAGCCCCAAAGTACACCATCCCACTTTACTTTGTCCTGTGCAAAATCATGGGTCACTGGTCTCTTCTCTCTCAAAACTGCCCTGGAATCTATCAGATTGGAAGCCCTAAATCACTTGGGAGCTAGAAGTCCACAACTCCCAAATTCCACAAAAGAGGAAATTAAGAAGTGATAGGGAACCCCCAGAGGAGTGATTTTTACAGAGTAATATGAATGGCAAGGCTGGGATTAGAAATTGGGTCTCCACACTCGGGGGCCTGAGCTTTTAAATCTTTACAGACACATAATACCATGAAGACCTCAGAAGCAAACAGTTGAATAAAGACCTTGATAGGCAACACGACCATTAACGAAGCCAAAACAGTACTTAGGGCTCTTCGTTCAGCACATTAAAAATAACCCCCCAAATTAATGTTCCCACCCTAGCACAGAGGAGATAATCAGCAATTTGTCTGCTCTCATCCCTACAACTTCCCGACTTGACTGGCTATAAACGCTCAGTAGAATTCCATAGGCTAAAAGGAAAAAAAAGTTCCCACCCCTCCCTCTGCCCGCATCCCCCAGGACCCCCTTCCAAGCTTCGAAGGCTCCCCACCCAGCACCGGAAGGCCAGGGAGGGAGGAAGGACAATTGGGGCCACACCCAGGCCAGGGCAGGAAACCCCAGAGAGGAAGAGGCCAGGAGAACGCCACCATTACCGAACTCTGTTCTATTTCTTCCAAGCCAGAGGTTCTTGCTCTCCACGCCCCCCCCCCAACTCCCACTCCCCACTGACCCATCATGGTGGCTGTATATCAGAGAATAGCCTTGTGAAACTGGAGGGGAACTTGGAGCTCAATTAGTCCAGTGGGTCTCAAGCTTTTAGGTTTAAGACCCTTTAAGATTATTTAAAATCTTAAAATTATTAAAATCTCAAAATGATTGAAAACCTCCTCATTCTCATCCCTGGCTAAGAACTTTCAACTTATGTATTGTATCTATCAATATTTACTGTTCAATGTTAAAACAGTATTATCATGTTATTATCATGAATTATTATTCATGTATTATCATGATTATATTATTAGTATTATCATGAAAATAGTGTTAATCTCTCAGATCCCCGAAAGGGTCTCAGGTATCCCCAGCTGGAGAACCACTGACCAGGTCTTTCCAACTTCTTAAGAACAGGGGACCACATTCTTCCACTACTTTTATAGAACATAGTAGGTGCTTAATGAATTGGATGAGATAATTAGCATCATATACTTGGACCATTATCAAAGTCTCCTAACATTTCTTCTTCCCCTTCCTATTCATCTGTCCCATCACCACCAGATTCATCTTCCTGAGACACTGCTTCATTCATCACACTAAAAAAATTTTAATGGCGTCCTGCTGCCTAACAAATAGAGTCCAAATTCCTTAGCCTGGCATTCAAGGCCCTCCATAACTTTGCCCCAGTCTAGAATGTAGAGTTAAAAGGGACCTAGTCCAAATCCCTCATTTTATAGATGACGAAATTTAGTTCCAGAGTACCTCCTCCCTCATTTTGCACTACTCAGATACATTTATTTAAAGCTCTAGCTGTGTCCTTAAGACATTTTTCTACTTTCTATCTCCAGTTCTCTCAGCTTGCCGAAATCCTTCAAGGCCCAGATCAAATATCATCTCATCCAAGAGACCTGCCAGCTAAAAAAGATGCTACCTTTCTTAGAATACTTTCTCAGAGCCATTTTCATGGCACATCACCTATCCTTATGTTGCGGTTACTTGTGTATGTCTCATCTATGGTAGTGTGGGAAGACGGCTGGATTGAATCTCAGAAGACCTGAGCTAAAACACCAGCTCTGCTATTTATGACCTATGTGATCCCTAGCAAGCTGAGTTTCCCCATTTATAAAATGAGGGTGTTTGGACTGGATGGGCTCTTCATTCTCTTCCAAATCTACCTCCATAATCCCATGATCTCCCCTCCTAGATTACAAGCTTTTGGGTTGAGATTATACTTTATTTATCATTGTGTCCCCCACGATGCTAAGAACAATACCTTCCATGTATGAGGTCCTTACTTACTTAGTGATTACTGAAAGAACGAGTGAAGGAATGAATTGGACCCTCCCACTAGAGACTAGAGAATGAACCCAAGCTGATTCTGCCTAATGTACTTGGTGGTGATTTATTAGGACAGTTCCCCTCTCCCCTCCCCAATCACCTAAACATGGCCTGTGAAGGGTTGCCTGTATCATTCAATGGCTGTCCTCATCTAGACTGAGACACTGAGTTAGGCTTCTGGCAGAAGCACCTGTTAGCACAGCCCTGAGATTACTTTCATTGTTGGTGAGGGAGAAGGTCCAGAATATATAATCACACTTATATATTCCTTTATGATACAAACCACTTTTTTCTCAACTACTAAATGGCTCCAGATGGAAACAGCTTCTTTAAAAGTCAACCAGCAAAAGCAGATATACCATGGATTGCTGATATCACTAAAATAATAAGAGGAGGGGGACAAAGGAGATGGAAAGGGCAGGAATGAATTTTTTTTCCTTTGATTACTAGGGATATTTATAATATAGGAGGGAATGGGCAACAAAATAACAATAACTCACATTTATGTAATACTTTAAAGTTTACAAAGCATTTATATTTGCACACATATGCATATATGTATATCCACATATACCTTCCTTCTTCCCTCTTTCCTTTCCCTCTTCCTTCCCTCCCTCCCTTCATTCTTTTCTTCCTTCCTTCCTCCCCTCCTTCTCTTTCTACCCTCCCTCCCTCTCTCTCTCCTTCCCTTCCTTCTTTCTTTTTCTTCCTTCCTTCCTTCCTTCCTTCCTTCCTCCTTCCTTCCTTCCTTCCTTCCTTCCTTCCTTCCTTCCTTCCTTCCTTCCTTCCTTCCTTCCTTCCTTCCTTTCCTCCTTCCTTTTCTTCTTCCCTCCCTTGCTTCCTTCCTTCCATTCTTATCATTATAGCAGCTACCTCTTAAGGTAGTTGTGAGGATCAAATGAAATAATATTTCTTTTAAAAAAGTACTTAGCACAATGTTTGGCATATAATAGGTACTAAATAAATGTTTATTCCCTTCTCCCTTCATCCAAGAATTATTAGGAACCTAGCGAGTGGGTCAAAATTTAGGTAAGACCCAGTCTTTGCCTTCCTAGAGTTTAGAGTCCTGAAGCAGTTCTTAGCAGCCCAGAGCCATCTAATGCAGTGATGTAATGTGGTACATTATCGCTATTTGAGTATGACAGCAATCTTACTCCACCGCTCCCAGGAGAGTATAGGCTCCACAAGGGTAAGGCTCACATGGTAGCTAACCTCTGTATATCCAGGGGTTGCTTTAGACTCACCGGATCAATACACACTAAAAGCTCAATATTTTCCATTTTTCTCCCTGCACCCTCTCTCTGCTCCATGCTCTTCCAAGGACATGCTAACAACCTCAGAGAGACAGAACTTAAGCTTAGTGTGTGATTCTCCTTGCTGCTGACCCTTGGCACGCCGGCTAAAAGCTTTGACCATCCTTTGGGCTGTACTTTAGCTCCTTCTGACAATCAGCTCCCGACTCATCACTCATCCCCACCATCCGTCCCCTTGCACTTCAGTGTGGCCTTGGGGGCCCTATTGAGGTTAAATTTCAGAGGCCGTTGAAGTTGAGCCAGGTAGAGTTGGAAGTGGGCTCTGTCCATATGGTTCCTGCCACTTATGTCTTAGATTATCTCTCCTCCACCCCCATCCCTCCCCAAGCCCTAAGAACAAAGCACTCTGGGAAGAGTGAGATACATCCTGGGGCCACCAAAGAAGTGGGGGAGGGAGGGGAGAAATCCAATTCTCCTAGATGGCTTCATCCTCCAGTGCACCCTGTAGCCTTTGACCCACATGGAGTGTTCAGCAAGAAACCTCGGAGTGGAAAGCTTCCAACATGTGTGTTATCTCTTCTGGCTACTTATTCATCTCTTAAGATATGGGGACGCTGACCCCTTCATGCAGACCCATAGATCACATCCCTATGCGTACATGTAACACAACTCCTTCTCCGACTTCTTCTTACAATCATCATCACCATCATTACAAAGCTAGCACAAAGTGCTATAAAGTTAGGAAAGAACTTTACAAACATTATCTTACCAGGGGCTCTTGGGGCAAGAAAGGTCATTGATCCCCCAGGTATAGATTCTCATCGTTGGCTCATTGTTAAAACTGGAAGAAATCTCCAAGATCACAAAGTCTAATCCTTCAATTTATTTATAGATGTGGAAATTGAGGCTGAGGCGATACGATTTATCTAAAATCTCATGAATAACAGCAAATGACTCTTTATAACACCCTGCAGTCTTCATCCAACTGGGTACCCCCAAATCACAGATTCTGTAGGATCACTGAGGGAGAGATGGAGATCTCTGAGGTCATCTCATGCCAGCCTTCCATTTTACAGTTAAAGAAAGAGATCCAGAGTCCACAGTCTCAGACAAAATAGTTAATCATAGGACCAGGTTTTGGAATCCTATGTCACAATAATGAGTCCACTTTACTTAGATGAGGAAAAGAGAAAAGACAAGAACTCCAATTTTTATTTCTAGTCTTATTTGGGATCAAGGAATAGACTGAATTCTAGAAACTCACTGGAGCGACTCAATAAAGTCAGGAGGCTTACACATTTGGGGGTAAGGAAGGCTTACTTAATTGTGTAAGAAAGGGAGAAATATGGACCTCAAAAATTAAGCAGCTACAAATCTCAAATCAGTTCATTAAAGTCTAAAGTGCCTCAACCAAGAAATCACTCAGTCACAACTGATGTTGCCCATTTGGTGGATCCATGTATCAATCAATCAACAAGCCTTCATTTATTAAGCACCTACTGTCTGCCAGGAACTGTGATAAATGCTGGGGATATAAAGATCCAAAATAATAATAATAAAAAATAATAATCCCTGGCCTCAGGAAGCTTACATTCTATCAGAGGAGACATGCACATGAATACATACAATAAAAATTCAAGGCAAGAAAACATTTTTTTGTGAGTGGGATGGGGAATAGGAAAGTTTTCATTTAGAAGGTGTCACCTGAACAGAGTTTGGGAAGGAATGAGGAATTGTAAACAGATGTCAAGGCAAGCATGCAATGCCTTCGTAATTCCTAGCTTATCACAAGAGCTTAATAAATGCTTGTTGACTGACTGACTGACATGCTTTCCAAGCATGAATGCAAAGGTGAAGAGATGGGAGATGGATGTCATGAATGTGGAGCAGCCAGACAGCCCAGCTTCATATGATCTAATTTAGCTGGGGCCAGGATGGTAAGACCTTTAAAAGAGAGATTTAAGTGTTTATTGAGTAAGGGAGTGACCCGATCAGAGCTTCCCTTTAGGAAAATCACTTTGGCATTTTCCCTAACATGAATTTGCCTACTTCCTTCTGGGTCCCTGGGCAAGCTGCAGAAAGGCCATCTCAGAGTGTTATGAAAGCCTCTCTCCAAAGGGGAAGGGGCCCAAGCTAAGGGACTCTAGGGACATTTTACTTGCTCTCTCTCTCCCAATCCCTACTGAGAGAGAAGATGGGGATAATCTTGAATCTTACTCCCACCCCATCCCTGCCCCTGTAGGAATTCAGCCTTCTGTCCACCCAAGATTTTATCTCACAGCACAGTCAGCTGTGAAAATAAACCACCAAGGGCCTAATCAAGAGAGAAATAGAAATCAATTTTTAGTTACTTGTGCACATGCTACATCCCTCTAGTAGAATGTAAGCTTCTTGAGGGCAGGGTCTGGTCATTTCTATCTTTGTGTCTGCAGTACTCAGCCCACAGCAGGTTCTTGATAACTGCTTGGTGAATAATCATCCCTCACATTTATATCACACTTTCCCACAAGCACTAACCCTTGCAATAATCTAGTGCAGTCAGTCTAATTATTCCTATTTCTCAGGTGGAGAAACTGAGGTCCAGGGAGGTTGCACCTTACCTAACGTCACTCAGACTAGAATCCATGTCATTTAATCCCCGGGGACCAGCCTTTTACCTCCTAATCTGGCCTTAGTCCTGAGCCACAGAGAGGGTTCCTCTGGGCAGGGGCTGTGAAGAAAGGGGAAAAAAGCCAGCCAAGACCCTGAGGTCAGGCTTCCTGTCCCAAGACAGGCGAGATTCCTGGCTCGGTGTCCCATGGGAAGCCGTGGAAGCCTCAGCCCTTGGGAAACATTAAACCAGAGCTAGACAAAGCCTTTGCAGAGTGCTGGGCAGGGCTTCCTGCCCTGGCCTGAGCCAGCCGAGATGACCTGCTGGGCCTCTTCCACGATTCCGGGACAGGATCAGGTTTCTGCCTCATCTCGGCCTAGGATGTACACTCCCCGGCCCCGCTCCCCTCCCCCTCAGCCCCTCCTCCTTCTTCCTTGTTAATTTTTTCCTCCCTTTTCCAATCCAATGCCTATAATGTGCTATTTGTGGCTTCCTGCCCAGCGTGGGACCTGACCCCAGCCAATTAAGGGGAATTGGGAGTGGGTTATAAGATTCTTCCAGTTGCCACCTCTCCTGCAGCCCTCAAATTTTAAACAAGAATTGAGCTTCAGGGGGTGGAGGAACATCCATCTGGTTCCTGAGCAGTCCCTGCCTGACCTGGGAGAGCAGGGGCAAGGAGCCCATCAGTCTGCAAGGCAGGCTTCTGCCGGCTGTCCCTACCCTGCTCTCTGACTCCTGACCTTTCTATTACTTAGGAGAAGCAGACAAAAGAAGTCTTCTGCAGGACCAAACTGCACACTGCAATCGGTCTTGTGACAGATGAGTTCCAGCCACGCAGAGAACTAACTGGGAAACAGTTGTGACCCAGCTTCCCCTCCCTCTGCAAAGACCCTCCCTGCAAGCCTGCGATGCCTTCCCAACATAGTTCCTCGCTTATCATGAGAGCTTAACAAATGCTTGTTGACCGACTGACCGATTCTTTTCCTCTCCCCTCCATTCAGAAATGAGTCCTTAAGACTCTCCTCTCAGTTCTTCATAACCAAATTATGATCCAGACTTCAGAAATCCTTTAGTCCAATTCTCTCATTTCTCAGATGAGGAAACTGAGGTTTAAGGAAATTAAAGTGACGTGTCCAGGCTCACAGAGAATTCTTTTCCCCATGGGAACATCCGTCTGGTCTCTCCCAGTGGAACGAGAATATTTAGAGCCAAAAATGACCTTCTAAGTCATCTACTGCAGCCTCTTTGGAGTGTCTGACAGATAAGGGACAGGAGGAGGCTTAGAAGCTATAATATTTATCCCAAGTCACACTGTATGGAATAGAACTGGACTGGAACCTGAGGCTGAGCCTTTGCCTCCACCGAAGGACTTCCAGGTATCTGTAAGCAGGAGAGTAAGGCATGGTTTGGGAGCCTTGGGCTCTTCCTGGAGCCCACAAAGTAATACCACATGAGAGAGAACCTCCTTCCCTACTGATGAACCTCCCTGGCTGGGGACAGCACCAACATCATTTTGCAGGAACCAGAACTGGCTCCTTCCCTAACTGGTACAGAAAGGGAAGGCTGAGATTCAGGTGAGCACAGTAATCATGCAGCCAACCACCTGGGGCAGCTGGGCGATGCACTAAAAGAGCATCAGAGCCTAGAGTCAGGAAGCTCTGGGTCCAAATCTCAATCACGTACTAGCTGGGTGGTCCTGACAAATGTTTGCCTCAGTTTCCTCATCTGTAAAATAACCTGGGGAAGGAAATGGCCACTCATAGAGTCACGAAAAGTTGGTCATGATTGAAACAAGAGAGCAGCAACAACATATAAGAACACACAGATAAGCAAGGGTTAGCTAAATAGGGCAGTTTATAGACAGTCACCCCCTATTTTACTAATAAACAAGACTGCCTTCTAGAAGGTGGCTGCAAGAACTCTTCCCTCCCTAAACTGCTTCTCCTTGGGATTTCCCTCCTTTCTTTACAAAGATGCCCTCGACTGTTTAGACTAGCCCATCTTAGTACCAAGTCTTATGACTGTCCTTCTGCTCATCCCCAGGTTCCCCCCATCCCTGCTCTGTTCCTCATACTAGAACCCCAAGTTCTGTAACAAAATGCACTGTGGGGTGCCCCGGAGCCTGGCCTTTTCTTTGAAATACAGATGGATTTTTATGACCATCTTCTGTTTGCCCCAAGATGCTTTGTCTTCCCCCACTGGGTCTAAGGCACAAAGGAAGATTCTATGTGTGGGGAGGAAGGGAGGGGGTTGAGAAGGAAGCTCCCCCCCCAACCATTGTTGTCTAGTAATAAAAATCCTTAGAAAACCTCAAAGGCTTGTGTTCTTGCTTCAGGGACGGGAGCCCAGGGGAGAAGGGGAAAGACTGGGTTTTGTTCTGTGTCGGGTCTGGGCGGGAGAGACTCCCAGGTCAGAAGCCACAGGTAGGGATTGTGAGAATAGATCCAGGCAGGGCACTCCTGGGCACCCCTGGAGTTAAAGGAAGGGGCTGAGCAGGGAGCAGATCCAAACAGAAGAAGGGCTTATAGAGGCAAACTCCTGGGACACTACAAGTCAAATAGGGTTTGGGGGGTTGGTCTGAAAGCATCACCTCTGTGGCCTTGGGAGGCACTCATACAACAGTTCCCATTTATAAAAAGCTTTCAAGTTTGCCAAGTATTTCATACTATTTCATTTCATCTTCTCTGCGGCCCTATGGAGTAGGTGCTAATATTATCCCTATTTTTACAGATAAGGAAACTGAGGCTAAGAAAGGTGAATGTTTATCACAAAGTCACACAATAGTAGGTATCTGAATCAGATCTTCCTGAACTCATAATCCAGTGCATGCTGTCTCTCAAATTATACATTGGATCTGGTAATTTTGTCTTTCCTGATTTCACATCTCAGGGAGGTAGGTTACTTGCGCGCTAAAATTTATACTGAATCTTCATAACAAGAGATAGTATGGCAGAGTGATTGATGACATAGGTCCAAATCTTGCTTTAGTTCCTTTTATCTTGTCTAGAGCATATTTGTATATATTTGTTTGATTGTTGTCCCTCCCATTAAATTATATAAATATATAATTATATTATATATAATGAATATAGTATTCAATTATATTATTATATATTAAATATCATAATTAATAGTTAAACAATATTTATATTATATTCATAATAATATAATATTTAAAATATAATATATAATAAATTATATAATTCCTTCTGGGCAATGGGAGCAAAGACCGTCCTTTGTCCCCTTTTGTATCCCCATCACTTGGCACGGTGCCTGGCATATATTATAAATATCTGACTGACTGCCTTCTCAGGCTCTAGACAACTCTCTTAAGACTATAAAATTGCAAAGAAGGTTGAACCCACCTTAGTAGCAGGAGATCCAGGAAATCATGTGTCCAATAACTATCCCTAATAAAGACAATTTCAACATTTATTCAGGGTATCCAAAAAATCTCAGTATGATATATATATATAAGGATATATATATCCTTATAAAAAGACTTTCAGGACATGTAATAAAACATTTTAAAGATTTAAAAATGTATCATCTATTTTAGCTTCACAATAACACTATGAAGTTAGTATTAAAGGTACTAGCCCCAAACTAAGGCTCAGAACATTTTAGTGACTTGCTCATAGCTACATATTGGACTCTGGCCTTCCTAAGCCCAGCATTCCATCCACAATACCAGGCTGCCTTGATCTTATTATTAACAGGATAATCAAGTCAGTTTGAGACATTTCTAGGCTCATATTACTTAAATTTGGAAGGAACAAGCAGCTTCCTTTTACAAATGAGAAAAATGAAGCTAAGAGTAAGACCAACCCAATATCATGCCTGTAAAAAAGCCAGAAGAGGATGGAGGACCCCTTGAATTAATTCAACACATATTAAGCTCCAATTGTATACTGAGGGCTATAAAAGAGAAGGGGTAAAATAGAATAAATAAATAAAACAAAATAAATAAATAAAATAGAATAGCTAAAATGCATGGGGCTTCCTGGCAGTTAATAATTGTGGATCAAAAATGAAAGAGTTTACTAAGCTCCTGCTTTTTACTAAGCCTTATGGGAATATAAGATGATCTAATGGCTGGAGCTCACAATCTAGGTAAAGAGAAAACAACTATCTCCTGAGCAAAGAATTTCAGAATGATGAAATTTTGAACTGTGACATTCTAGTTTGGCTTTCAAGGGGATTTTGGGGAGGGAAAAACCAGCACACACTGGAGAAAGCAGTATTTACCTATATGCATACCTTTTTTCTCCCTTCCTCCTGAAGAAAGGCAGATGCCTTCTGGGAATGCTCTGGACATCTGTGTGACCTTAGTTTGAGAAATCTCCCCTCTCTGGCCTTAGATTTCCTCAAGTGTAGAGATGACAGAGTTGAGCTCAATGTTTTGTAAAAACTCTAAAATTTTAAGTTTTTTTGACTTATTTACACATGAGTGCTCTTTATGTGCAGGCACTGCTTCAATGCATTATATATAAATACAAATTAAAATTTTTTTGTTGACTTTGGAGATACAAAGGGGAAAATATGATAGTGCTTGCCGTCCAAATTATATATTATCAGAGGGGATAAAACATGAATTCAGATAAATATAATGCTAGATAGAATAAGATGACAAAGGAGAAATCCAAACAGAATACTAGAGGAACAGTTAAGGAAGGAAGGCATTAGGGAAAGCTGCATGGGAAAGATGACATCTGAGCAGGAATTCATAGAAGAAAAACATTCTAAAATAGGTGGGAGAATGAGAATTGTGGGAAGGAAGAAATTTGTCTGTGGAGATAGAGACTTCTGAGGGGCTCCTATTCTTGGCTGACAGTCTCCATCCTTCCCCTTCTAGGTACCATATACTGATGGTAGAATGTCCTGTATGGAACATTTAATTTTGTGTCTGGCTTGGGAAAGAGACTTTGAAGAACTACAACTCAGTATCAACAGAATGAGCCACAGGACATGGGCCTATTTAAGGCAATGAGCCTTTCTTAGAAACAAGATCCTTTTCATATCTTCAAATTTACTTTTTATCTAATCAGCATCAGGACCTCAGTTTCCCCATCTGTAAGATGAGAATGGTCGGCAAGACGGCCCCTAAAAACTTGTTAATCTCTTAAATTGCGATTCACTCATTTAGATTCCAAGTGATGGTTTACTTCCTTTTCTTATTACATTATTTCCAACCCCAAAAGCTGGGAAGGGAGGAGAGAAGTAAAGGGGGAATAAATTAGAAGTCTTTTTGCCAGTATAAAAAATGACAAAATATCAGCTTGCTTAGGTCTCAATTATCTGAAGGTCTCTTCTCCTCCCCTGAGCTGTTCAAGTTCCCCTAATCTGTCCATAGCAACATTCACTCTCCACACACCCATCTCTCCTTCTCTCTGTCTCTGTCTCTCTGTCTCTGTCTGTCTCTCTCTCTCTCTCTCTGTCTCTTTGTCTCTCTATCTCTCCTCTCTCTGTATCTGCCTCTCTGTCTGTCTCTCTCCCTTTTTTCATTATCAGAGCTGAGAAGTCAGTGTTTTCCAACTCTAACTAGGCTAAACTGCTTACTTGACAAATAGAAAAAAGGCCCACGTGATTGGCTAAGGTTTCGTGCAGTTCACACACACACACACACACACACACACACACACACACACACACAGGTCATGTGGCAGGGAGGAATCAAATTTCTGTGGCTTTGAAGGATGACTGAAAGGGGCTGCCTTTCCTCACCCAGAAAAATGTCTTCTCCAAACACTTGTTTCCCACTTCCTGAATGAGACAGACATGGAGGACTATCAAGCAAAAAATAAATGAGAGAGACAAACCTATGTACACATACACACATGTTCAGAGGACTGTGTCTTTTTTCCATCCTTCTGAGAGAAGGCAGATGCCTTCTGGGAATGCCCAGACACAACTGCTTCCCCATTCCTGCCAGTTATCAAGCAGGGGAGGATATTAGGACATTAGAGCTGAAACAGCCGTATCTGGTCCACTGCCTTCCCTTGACAGAAGAGGAAAACGAGGGCCAGAACAAGGAAGTGATGAGCCGGTCACCCAGAAGTGAGTGAGTGGCAGATCTAAGCTTAAAATTGTTTAGCTTCTTGATGTCTGAGAGAGGGCTCTTGTTATTCCCTCACGTGGCAAAGGGAAGAAGAGACAGGCAAGTCCCATGGATTTGGTGGGACTTTGGATTCAACCCTATCAGGAGGCTAATGTGACCCTCTCAATCCAGATTCACAGTAGTAGGGGGAGGATCGAATGGAGCTAAGTAAACTGGTCAGTGAGCCGAAGAAAAGTGAGGGGACCATCCCTTCTCACCCACCTCCCAAGCTTATGAGGCTCTGATGTAAATCCTGAGGTCAGGGAAGGGCATAGTATAAAGACCCTGAAAATCTGGGTCTACCCTTAGTAAGGTGTGTGACTTAAGCAAATCAATTCATCTCTCTGTTTCCCCATTTGTTAAAATGAGGCAAGGGGATCAAATGATCTCTGAGGATCCTTGTTGAGTATTAATTAAAAAAATTTACATGTTTTATATTTTCTATTTCTTAGACAAATGTGTATTAGGTGAACTCACCCGAGAATAGACCCCTGAGGGGGAAGGCAGGACAGTGGGCTTCTGAACAAGAGTCCTATTGCTCGGTGCCTCTGACACATGGGGATCTACTTTCACCCTGGCATGAAGACAGGTTCCCCAGGAACCTAGCACAGAGGACAATAGTCCAGCTGTAACAAAGAGGCACTGAATCAAAACTGGGCAGGTCACCATTTTGACAAAAGCCAAAAATATTCCCTCCTCCTCTCCTTCCACCCCACCCCTATCCCCACTCACATGCTGTTCCCTTTTCATTCACTGCTTTGACCCTGGGAAGCAGGAACTTCCAATTTAAAAAAAAAAAAAAAAAAAAAAAAAAGGAAGAGGGTTTTAAAAGAAATAAGAGGTTGGGGCAGCTAAGTGTCACAGTAGATAGAGTACTGACCCTGGAGTCAGGAGGACCTCAGTTCAAATGTGACTTCAGACATGTACTAGCTGGGTGACTCTGGGCAAGTCACTTAACCTTAATTGCCCCCCCCAAAAAAAAATGAAAAAAGAAGGAAGAGACCCATTGGCCATTAATAGAATCATACATTTGGAGTTGGAAGAGACTTGAGAAGTCATCTTTTTATTTCACAGATGAAGAAACTGAGGACTATAGAGATTAAGTGTCTTGCCTAAAATCATACAGGTAATAAATGTCAGAGCAGGATCTGAATCTGGATCTTTTGACACTAAGTTCAGCAACTCTATCCACTTTCAACTTTCTTTCATAGGTCTCCTCTAGAACCCCAGGAATTCCCTTTGCTCTCTCTATCTCCATTGTGCATTTTTTTTCTTGAAAACCCCCTCCAGTCCTGGAGGAGAGCTTTCACACCCACTATCATTTGGGGTTCAGCTTCCTCCCCTGAGCTGCCCACTCAAACAGCTTTGCTACTGGGTTCTTCCTCTCTTCTGAGTAATTAGGGAAGGTAATTTCAAACTGTCCTCTCTCTAACATCATCATTTGAGGGGATTTCAAGGGCAGGAAAGAGAAGGGCCAAGCAAAGGTAGAATGAAAGAGAAGCAGGAGGGAGGGAGAGAAAGAGGAAAAGAAGGAAGGAAGGGAGGGAGGAAAGAAGAAAGGGAGGGAGGGGGAGAGGGAGGGAAGGAGGGAGAAAGGAAGAAAGGAAAGTGGGAAGGAGGGAGAAAAGAAGAAAGGAAGGAAGGAAGGGAGGGAGGGAGGGAGGAGGGAAGAGAGAAGGGAAAGGAGGGAGGAAGGAGAAAAGGAAGGGATGAAGGGAAGGAAAGAAAGAAGGAGGGAGGGAAAGGAGAGAAAGAGAGAGAGAAGGAAGGAAGGAAGAGAGGGAGAGAAAAAGGAAGGGAAGAAGGCAGAGATAGAGAGGAAGAAAAGACAAGAGACATGCACACAAATCTACAAGGTGAGAATTAAAAGAGAAAGAAAAGGATACAGAAATGGGAAGAGACTCAGAAAGAGAAAGACAGAAAGAGAGAGAGAAACCCGCCTACAAAACGTTAAATACCTAACAGGAGATGACAAATCAAATGGGAATTACTGTGGTAAAAACATAATTAAAAACTTGATTGAAGTTAAACAGAATTTACATAACACTGCAAATTAACTTTACACTCAAAGTATTCACTGGGAAAGCAATGAAGAGGCATTTCATTAGTAATCTATATTTAAACAATACTTACAATAGAGTTGTTCTAATGAGAAACTTAGTGTTTTTAATAACAGCAATTGCCAATGGCTCCTAGCAGCCATCCTGATCGAGGCAATTGCTGTTGGTTAATAAGTGTGTATTTGGGCAATTCAATATCTGGGACAGATGTGGTATGAGAGAACATGATGCACCAGGCCAGGCCAGATGTAGGATGAGGAGGTGATAAAAAATGATAGGGGTGTGTGTGTGAGTCTATCTATATATGAATATATATATGTGTGTGTGTGTGTATATATATGTGTGTGTGTGTGTATATATATATACACACATATACACATATATGTACATACACAAACAGATTTAGATGAATATGCATATTTAGCTGTGAGTACTAACTATATAAGTGTGTTGTTGCATGTGTATATGTATGGATATATACACAGGCTTGTGTCACAGAAAAAAAACCAGTTCAGGATAGTAGAGGAGGAGGCAGGATCTAACAGTCAGAGGATCTGAATTCTAATTTTTCCTTTGTGAATACAAGTTGGCTGTTTTTGATTTCTGGCTTCAGTTACTTCTTTCACTTAATAAGTACACAAGAAGATAATATCCCTCACCTTCCCTAACTCACAGGGGTCACTTAGGGATTTAAATGAGATAATGGATGGAAAGCCATTTATCAAAAGTCTAAGTATAAATTCCGTGGATTACTGTTATTATAGGCCTAGTGATCTAATTAGATTGCCCACAGCATGGGATAGCTTATTTCCTGGCACCAGCCCACCCCTCCGAGGTCACACAATGTCTAAAAGGCTTCTCATTCCACCCTGCAGGGATGCTCAAAACCCCAAACCAAAAAAACCCAAAACAAAACCAGTGCAGTCAATTGCGTCATTTCTGAGACAGGGAGAACCCTGCCCAGGTACAGGGTCAGAGGGGCCTCCTGCCTCTCTACTTTTGCCCCAACTGCCATTCTGGTCTGGCTGAGAAAGCCAGCATTAGCGGGTTTCTTTCAGGGAGTTCTCCTTTCTCTAAATTCAAGGACTCAGCATCAGGTTAGGAATAGCACAGATAAAGCCAGGGTGATTGACTCTATAGCCATCACAGGCCATCCTCTCTGCTAGAATTGAAGCTCACCAAAGATCATGTCTTCTTCCCTCAGGCTATCTTCTTCTCCCCACCTTTTTTGTAAATCCCTTCTTCTCTCAGCATCCCCAGAATAGGAATAAAATGGCCTAGATTAGGGGGTTTTAAACCTGGGGTCCATGAACCTGAATGTGAAAAAAAGGATCTATTTATTTTCATGAACTTCTGAAATGGTATTCCTTCAATTATGAATGGAATATTTAACCTACAACAGATCACTTGCTGTCTTGGGGAAGGGGGAGATAAAAGAGGGAGGGAGAAAAATTTGGAACACAAAGTCTTACACACATGAATGTTGAAAACTATCTTTGCAAGTATTTGGAAAAATAAAATACTATTGAGATTGCAAAAAAAAAATTGTGAATGTAGGCAATACTTGGGACTTGGTCACCAACACAAATCACAGAAATTTCCATATTATTATTTATTGCAGATGTCTTGGATGCTCATCCCTACTTCAAATTTACTAAAGTTAGTATATAGGTTGATAGATATGTTATTGTATCATTTTAGTAAACATTAAAATATAATTTGTTTCCTTTGTAATATGATGCTTTGTATATCATGCTTTAAAAATATCATTCTGAAATGGAGTCCAAAAGGTTCCATAGATATTGATTCCCAAAGGAGGTCCTCTGGAACCCAGCCTAAGTTCATTCATTTATTCATTTAAATTCTCATATTCTGGGGCCTCAATGGTGGGTAAAATGAGAGGGAATCAAGCGAGAGGGAGTAGGCCTCCTTCCAGGGAGCAGCCCAGTCATCGGCTTCCGACCATTAGCCCCTTCGCTTCATCCAGCATAGAGCACAAGCAATCTGGCTGGTCTGACCCTTGCGCAAGGCCAAATATTATTAGGTTTCAAAATCTACCAGATCCAGGTCTCCAAAAAAAATCCCAACCCCAAACCCAAAAGAAAAATCCCAAAACTGTGGTGAATGAAAATGATGATTATTTTCTTCCAGGAATAAATGGCATAGAGAAAGGACTTCCTAGTTTAAAAACAATAACAAAAACCCTGTTCCTATGGGCCTAGCTGATCTCACTCTCTCCCTATGGGGTGGTCACTAAAAACACCTGGAAAGCTTTTCCCAGAGCTCAGTTGCAGTCCTAGGCAGTGAAAAGGAAAGAAACAATGGGGCAAATGTTGTATCTCCAATGGACTTGCAAATAGAGTCATTTACTAAAGAAAATAACAGGGAAAAAAGCAGGAAAGAGAGAGAGAGAGCCCCAGAAACCCAAAGATCTCATTTGGTCTAAACTGACAGCTCTGACTTTTACTTAACAGCCCTGAAAGGTTTTTACCTTTTCCTTGTAATGAAAAGCCAGGGGAATTCAGACGTCAAGAGCAGCAACATTCTTCTCTTTCTCCTTTTACTTTTCCCTTAGAGTCAGACTGCACTATACATTATGCAAAGAGGGGGTCAGGAGGCCCCAGTTTGAATTCTGGCACTCAGCTCTTGCTAAGTCTGAGAATTTAAGGAGCTCAGTTAAGCAGTGAAGGTGCCTACCTGCACTGGTGGAGGGCATTTCCTCCTTGGGAAATTCCCTACCCTGGTAAAATCACAGGTCCAGTCCCTATCCTTATCCCTATAGTACTTGCAAGGCTAGCTTCACAAGCATGTGGAGAGTACTGAGCAAGAGATTTAATGCAATGTCCTCATCCCGCCGGGCAATCCTATTCCCCTTTCATGGAGCAGTCTCCCTACTTTTGGAACACCACAAGAAGCTTTTAAAAGCAAAATATGACTCTGTTCATGTTGTAAAGAAAAAAAAAAGGTCCCTTTTCTTTGTGTTCTGAGATTTTTGGCATCCTAGGTAACACATCTATCTCCTCCTTATATCCTCCCAAACTTCTCCCACCTAGATCCGCATCACAGTGTCCTTACAGAGGCTCTTGGAGCAATGAGAGAACTTCCAACTAGGCCCTCATCACAGTATCCTTCTTACATAGGCTCTTGGAGCAATGAGAACTTCCAACTAGACCCTCATCACAGTAACCTTACAGAGGCTCTTGGAGCAATGAGAGAGCTTCCACCTAGACCCTCATTACAGTATCCTTCTTACAGAGGCTCTTGGAGAATGACAGAACTTTCAAGGACTAGTCCACTAGGAATATTCCATACTGCATCATTTCCCCACAGGCCAAGCCTATTTCCCACTTCTCCGGCCATCTTCCTAACCATTCCAACCCATACTGCTCTCTGTTCTGAATACCTCCAGCACTGACCCCGTACCATGCAATGGAGCACATGAGGATCTGCTTTGTCTTGTTGATAGGTGGGCTGGAAGCTCTTCAAGGGCAGAGACCTTTCCCCTTTCTTTAGGGTCCTCACAGTTTCTAGCATGGGATTAGACTCACAGTAGGTACTCAGTGATTGATTAAGAAAGGGAAGGCAGAGGTAGGGGCCAGCATGTATACTTTTTGATTGATTAAGAGAAAGGAAGGGGGTTCTGGGCCATGCGATCCCTGAGGCGACAAGGGTGCCAGCATTTGCATGTCTCTTCTAATGAGGTGAGAGTGAACAATAATGATGATGATGATGATAATAATAATAAAGAAGATTTATATAATGCTTCAAGGTTTGTAGAGTGCTATATATCTGTGTATATATGTATGTGAGTATATATGTCTTTATGTGTGTATACACAGATATACCTCTAAAAACGTGTATATGCAGCAACTGTGTGTATATATATGTGTTTACATTTGTATATATGTATATATATCTGTGTGTGATGTATGTACGTGAGAGACAGAGAGAGGAGGGAAAGAGAAGAGAGAAGAGAGACAGAGAAGAAAAAGAAAGGGAAGAGAGAAAAAAGAGATAAAGGGAGAAAGAGGAGAGAGATAGAGAGAGAGAGGAGAGAAATAGAAGAGAGACAGAGAAGAAAGAGAGATAAAGGGAGAGAAATAAAGAGAGAAAGAGAGAGAGAGAGAGAGAGAGAGATCTCTTCCTCCAGCCCTAGGAGGTAAGTGTTATTCCATTTTACAGCAGTTACTTGCTCAGAGTCACACAGCTAGCAAATGTTTTGAACTTGGGTCTTCCAGATTCCAAGAACAACTGTTCAAGTGCATTGTACTGACAGGAAGAGGTGGGGAGCTTAGTTCAGAAAGAATTCAGTGTTTACGATGTGGGACTCAGTTTCTTGATCAGTATAATGATGAGGTTGGAACTAGCTCACTTTTGAGGTCTCTTTCAACTCTAAATCTAAATCACAGTTTCGACTTTCCACATCACTCTCTTAACTGTAAATCTGGGGCTCACAGTCCTAAGACAGAAGAGCCCACAACCTCAGGCACTATCACAGAGAAAGATGCTTGTTGCACTGAGCAGAGAGGGGAAGAAAGCTTGTACACAGATCAGCATCTCAATCCTCATACACAAAGAATCTCGAGGCCATGAAGGAGACAGCAGTGCTGAAGATCTGGGGAAGAATGAGACAGGATCCACTTGCTGTTCACCCTGAGCCAGCAAAGCTGAAGCCTGAAGGACAGAAAAAGCCTGGAGGAATCCTGTCACTGTTAAACATGGGTTGGATATACAAACAGGGTGGAGGTAGAGATTGCAGAGAGCTTGAAGCCAGAAAAAATATATATCAACTCTTACCCTAATCACCCAAATCACCATTCCAAAGGTCTGGAGGAGTTGTCCTCCACTCTGGCTCTCAAATTCCATTGCCCCCCCCCCTTCTCCTCCCATCCCATTCCCCCTCTCCCTATTACTGAGGGCCACCGGGGAACTCCTCCCGACCATGACCAGCTCTAACCTGGCCAAGCCAAACACAGGCTGTGAGATCTGTTGGACAAAACAGCCATATATTCCAGGCCCCAAGCTGATCCAGGTTTATTGGAAGGCGGAGGTGGTAGTCAGTGGAGGGAGGAAAGCAAGAACCAGAAGTGGTGGCTACAGTTGAGCCTAGGGAAAATATCACCCCTCTGAAAGGGCAAGTGAAGGAAGATGGGCTCAGAGGAGAGTCTCCCACGATAAACTCCCTATGCCTAATCTAACATAGCTCCCCCATCAAACTGAGCTCATTCCCCCCACTCAGAGATGTGTCAGGGAACCCCATGTGGTGAGATCCCAGGGAGACCACCCAGAAACAGCATAGACCTCATCAGAATTCACCCCAAAACACACAGGGTAAAAAGATGAAACTGCATAATGAATTAAATGCATAAAATAATTAAATTATATATAATATATATATATATATATATATTCAGTAAAAGTATAGCATATATATCTGCACACATGTATATGTACAGTATATATGTGTGTACGCAATCTATATGCATTACATACATACATATATGTGCATGTATGTCATACATATATATATATATACATGTGTGTGTGTGTGTGTGTGTGTGTGTGTGTGTATACACACACACACAATTTCTAGACTTGCTTAGCCTTCAAGTATCAATTCCAGCTCAGGCTCTTCCATGAAACTTTCTCTGACCATCCTCCTTTTCTTCAACCCTACCAAAGCTCTTAGGGCCTACAAAGGCCATCTCATTTAGCCCTTATTTATACATTATTTTCATAAAATCATAACCCCAGAATTTCAGGGGGATCAGGAATGGTCATCCAAAGCTATCTAGTCCAATTCTTCTCTGAAGGAGAAATCCCTTTCACATAAGGGCAACCACTATCTTTCAAAGTACTCTGGGAGAACGTTAATCATGAGGAAGGAAGCTTTTCTTTACAATTCAGCCTACATTTGCCTTTCCAACTTCGAGTAACAGCTTCTAGCTCTGCCCAAGACAAAAAAGGTGACAGTGGGGGCCCACGTTTGGTCTCCCTCGACTGTAAGCTCTTTGAGAGCAGGGGCTGAACAATTTGTCTTACCTCTTTTTGGGGTTCCCAGAAAGCCCGGCACAGTGGTGATCATACAGAAGGAGCTCCAAAAAAGAGGTTTTAATTGACTAGAAAACAACCCTGAGTCTCTGCTCTGTGGGAGACCTACTCTGCTGACCCCTTTCCCCCTTGAACATAAAGTCTCCAAATTCTTGTCAGAGATCCAGCAGCTTTGGGCCAGTGTTCTTTCTCACCCCGACCCCCTCCATTTCCCCCACACAGCCTGAGGATAGAATTATACTGGGGTGGGCTTCGGGAGAGCAGCAAAAATAACAGTTTTCACAGGAGAAGGATTCAGGGTGAGAAGGACCTGGAACTGGAGTCAGAGGCTTGGATTCTAGCCTCAGTCCTACTACTATTTTGTTCATCTATCATAGGACTATACTCATTTTATGTATTTGTATATGTGTATATACAATAAATATATATATTAGTGTATAATATATATACATATGTATTATATATGTAAACATCAATACACACAGAGCATAAAGATCAAACCAGAATATATATGCTAGGAGATTTTTTTGTTTTTGTTTTTTTAAAATAAGTTGAGAGCTGTCCAAATTGGCATGGAGATCTCCCTCTGGAGCTGGAGGTACACACTGGGGAAGTAACTCCTTTCTGGTCCTGTTGACCTGATAACCTAAGGGCTCCATCAACCTTGATGAAGCATGCCCAGGAAATAGCCTTTGAGTAACTTAAACCAAGTCAATTATTGAGACGTTTTAACTCTATACCAGTTGGAGCTACAAGTGGTTATTAGTCCTCTATAAACACTGCCCCAAAGACCACTGACCTGAAAACCCCAATGAGGAAAGATAGGGACAGAGAAATTTTGTCAGCTCCCTAAAATAGGGGTTTTTAAGCTGAAATCTGGAAACTGAATTCTGTAGATGTTTTAATTCTGATAACTATATTTCCCTATAAATTCAACATAATTTCAAAAGTTTCCCTTCTTTTCCCATTCTCTGTAGTTTATTTCATCTATTTAAAAATATTAATTTGACAGGAGTCTGTAGGCTTAACTAAACTGCTTCCTAGGGGCCCAAGACAACACCAAAACTAAACTAAACAGTTAAGAACCTTGCACTTGAGAATAGGAAGAAAGAAACTTGGCCGTCCCAGCTCCTTCCCTTGGGGCACTGGCCACCTCCCCTACCTAGTTCCCTGTTTGTACAGATGAGGCACCTCCCTCCACCTGAAAACACCCAGTTCAGGGCCTTGCCAAACAACAGAGCAAGAGAGAGCTTTAAAAATCCTTTTCTTCCTCCTAAACCATGGCAGAGAGAATAGTGGTACTGCCAGCCTGGCAGCCTTGGAGATACCTCCTTCCTTGGCTCCCCCAAACCCCATCCATGTACAGGTCCATAATAAGAGACAGATACAACTGTACCCCAAGGCACAAACTGGTCTCAGTGCTTTGGGGATACCTAAGAGACAAGCAGCTTTTCTCTTTTTTCTTTCATTCTTTATCTCTTTCTTTTCCTCTCTCTCTCTCATTCTTTCTTTGTCTCTCTCCCCCCACCCTGTCTTCTTGCCCACCCCCATCCCCAGCTTCTTGTGTGTGTGTGTGCTTTTACCTTCCCAGGGCCTTGGTGTTTATAAACGGGCTCCCTGTCTTGTGAGTCACTCTCCAGACACCATTGGCAAGCCGCCGATCTCACCCTGCGAATGAGTCTCCTCCTTCTCTGTGGAGAAAGGGGGGGAAAAACACATGCCATGAGGGAGGCTGGAGCACTGGGCACAGAAGGGCAAGCTGGGATCTGCACGCAAGCGGGAGGGCAGGCAGGCAGGCAGGCCTGTGGTCCAGACGCCAGGCCGAGCTCTGGTAGCCTCCCTCCTGTCCTCGGGCAGACAGGGAGCAGCAGGAGGTCACCCCCTCAACTCCCTGCTGTCCCTGGGCACAGCTAATCTTGGCTTTCCACTCAAGTACTCCAGTTTCCTGGTTTCCCCAAGCTCTCCCTCCCTGATCCCAAAGCAGGAGGATGATCAGAGCTGGCCAGGTCTCTCTGCCACCCAGTAGCCCTTGACCAGGCTGCTGGCCTTCTCCTTGGGTTCCTGAGGCTCTGTTTCTTGGAAGGAGAGTGGGGGGGGGGGTTGCTTTTGTTGTGAGGAGGGTGAGAAAAAGCTGAAAGTAATCTCCTGCCAGTGAAGCCAATAGCCAGAGTGAAAGGGAGAGGCTGTCCTGGGGTATTTTTAGCTGCATGTACAAAAGCCCTTGCTGTGTACCTCATCTTGCTCAGTAGCACCCTGTCCGCCTTCTGGGAATTATCTCACACAGCCATGGCCCCAGCAGCCACTTCCAGAGCTGCACTTTAACCCCCTCCCCGCCCCCCTCCTCAGTGGAATTCCTTCCTCATTATGAATTAGTTACCAGATTGCCTGCCAAACAATTGTAATTTTATCTCCTCGGGTTTAGGTGGACCTCTACCTCTCTGTAAGCAGACCTAACCATCCCCTCCTCCCCCCACTCCTCCTCCAGCTGGTCAGCCTTTGCCTGCTCCAGTGAATCCAGGAGGCATCGAAGCAAGGCAATGACCCTCTAGGAAGTACCCTCCAGCCTGGGGGGGTTACAAGGAAGAGAAGATACAGTCCCAGACAAAAAATAGAGACAATCTAGCTGGGGAACCAAGAGGTAAATTCATGAGAAGACACAGTGCCGGACCAAAAATAGAGACAACCTGGCTGGGGAACCAAGAGGTAAATCCATGAAACAGGGAAGAAAAAAGATCTTGCCTGGTACCTCTCCCCACTGCACAGTTTCTGCCTCACACTTTATAAGGTGTTTTGTATATCTCTATGTATGTACTCGCTGTCCCATTCTCCCTCACTCCATCACTCCAACAGAATGGAAGCTTCTTGTCAGCAGGGACTTCTTTGCTTTTGTCTATATCCACCATGCCTGGCACACAAATGCTCACTGATAGAGTGGTTAATGGGTACAAATTAGTGCCCCAGGATCCTCTGGGGGAGCTCCTATGGGCTGCTAAGCCATTGGGAGATGTAGAATTCTCAGAGAAAGTCTGATGTTGCAAATGCCCCCAAAGGCTACCGGCTAACACACGCTTCCATTGATGTACATGTGTGTGTCTGTAATGCATATATATACACATGTATGTATATATGCCTACATATACATATATGTATATATATACACACATGCATACATATATAAATGTTCTATGCAACTTAAAGTAATTACGGTTAAAAAATTTGTTCTTATAATTTGATCTCCCTGAAATGTTCAAACTAGACTATTTAGCCAGGAAACAAACTGACCCCATCGGTGTGTCTCCACCAGGTTCTTTTTAGCAAGGTGCCCAGGATGTATGCCATCTGTATACCTTTCTTGGGAGGTTGGGAACCTCAATGAGAACCTCTTCCATGTTCCCCCTTCCTTCTCCTTTCTCCAGGTCACCCCCTTAGATGAAGAAGAAGGGGTCCCCACAGGAGGCTGGGCAGGAATGATCCTCCTTCGTCTGGCTCAATCTAAATGCCATGAAATTCTTGCTCCTTGGGGACCTCACACATCAGTTACTGCCTGTTAGTAAGGGTCCACAAGGCTCTGGTTAATAAAACCAGATCCATCTAATAAAGGGGAATATTTAGGTGGTTTTTGATTTAGGACCAGCCCCTCGCTACTCCCCCATGCACCCCCAAAATAACTGGGCAGAAAGGAAAAAACTCCTCTCTTTATCCTTTGTAAAGCAAGAGACATTAAAAAAAATCACAAGAATCTGAAGGGGGATGGGGGATAGGGAGGGGGATGGATGGGATTCCCAGAATCACCAAAAATCTGAGAAAACTAGCCAATTGTTCACACTGATTAAAGGCTTCTTAAATTCATAGCCAAAGTCCCAAACAGGAATGGGGTCCCATGTATGGGGCAGACATAGAAATTCTAAAAAGCCAGGGGCCAATTGGTTAAAATATTCTACTACCTAGTCTGGGTCGGCTCTTAAGGCACTGGTATCTCCCCCATTGATGGAGCTAGGGAGGGAGGAGGCAGAGAGAGAACAAGAAAGCTGGGGGGTGGAGTGAAAGGAGGAGTGGGCTGGCAGAGCCCCCAGCTTTGTGTGTGTTGGGAGCAAAGGGCAAGGGGGGGGAGGGGAACAGGAATGCCTTCATGATTCTCCACAGCAGAAACACTGGCTGGAATGTGAGCTTGTGAATAGAAAGGAGGTGACACTGCAAATGAATTTAGGGGCAGGGGGTGGTGATGGGTCAGGGGGAGGGGAAAAGGAAGCAACAGCCCAGCAAGTGGAGTCAAAGAGCCTAGGATTCGGAGCCTGCTCTGATCCCCAGGCACTCAAGTCCAGCCGGGTCATAGGTGGATGACCTGGTGATCATGGCAACATGTCCTTCCAGACACAGCTGGGGAGACCCTCAAGTCTTCAACTGGCCCCAGACTGAGGTGTCTGGAGCAAAGCGTCCATGAAGAAGCGGGAAAAGGGAGGCAGTTTCCTATCTCTTCATCCTTATGCTCTCCCCTATCCTGCCACCCCCCCTCCCCCAGTCTCCTCACTGAGATCCTCCCAGTTAAGAGAAATCCAATGTAGCCCTAGCTCATCTCATGTGCTCCCTCCCTTATACAGTGAACAGGATGTGGGTATCTGGAGGTGAAGGAGAGTGTGGGGGTCGAGGGACAAATGGGTGGGGAGTGGTTTGAGGGACACTACTTCCTTAAGACAGATCGGTTTACCACATTCAGTTGAGCCCAAGACCGCACAGCTGCAAGTTATAAATGTCCTAGCCCAACACACACACACACACACACACACACACACACACACACA
>JAJPUD010016180.1:0-34908 GCA_023553655.1 Myrmecobius fasciatus | reverse complement strand
TATAGTCTTGTTGCTGTGTATAATGTTCTCCTGGTTCTGCTGATTTCACTCAGCATCAGTTCATGCAAGTCTCTGAAATCCTCCTGTTGGTCATTTCTTACAGAACAATAATATTCCATAACATTCATATACCATAATTTATTCAGCCATTCTCCAATTGATGGGCATCTTTTCAATTTCCAGTTTCTTGCCACTACAAAAAGGGCTGCCACAAACATTTTTGCACATGTGGGTCCCTTTCCCTCCTTAAAAATCTCTTTGGGATATAGGCCCAGTAGAAACACTGCTGGGTCAAAGGGTATGCACTGTTTGATAACTCTTTGAGCATAGCTCCAAATTGATGAGTTTTCAATACTATCAAAAACTAAGACAATTCTTTTTATGGAAAGAACTTCCATTGACCAGTCCAAGTTTTCTTCCCCTTCCTTACAGAATAGAATGCCAATTCTGACTTATATACATTTTTACCTTGAATAGGTCTTGTAGAAAACTCTTCTTTATTATTTCTTTTTAAATCTACCTATGCCATTCTGACACAGTCTGTTTTATTACTTTCCTTTGCAGCCACCACCCTTTTCTATTCTTCTCCCCTTTTCCAGTCTTATTTCAGAACATGTGAGATTTAAATGAAAGGAGAAGCTACCAAAGGAATCACCATTAGAATCTCTATTTGGAAAACCATTAGTCAAGATCACAAAAAGGCAAACTTGAGCTCAGCTTATTAAAGATATTTCAGTAAATCAATCAACAATCCTACTTGACACATAAAGTGATACAGCTTTAGAAGTAGTATGTAAGAATTCCTGAGCCTGGCAATGTAGTTTATAGTAGGAATATAGTAGGAACTAAACAGTCAAGAACCATTTGGGAAATTGGAAGAGAAAGATACTGATATTTGTGCTTATTACATACTGGGGAGCCAATGTGTGAAGATATTTGTCCAAGAGAGCAGAGAGCATCAGGGGAGTTAAGACAGTCTGATAGAATTATCCCTAGGGAAATCTAGGAAGCCCAGTGAATGAAGTGAACTGTGAAAGCTGTCTCACGAGATGGAGACAGTATTCTAATACTTGAGTGAGGGTCGGCTGTGCTCCCCAGGGTCAGGTTTCTTTCTCCAGAAATCATGTGTTTTACCAAGGAGTGAGACTTTTTCTTTGTGAGACTAAGTTGGGGCCACCTTGGCATTGAAACTCCCATATGAGGTAATTTAGTAATCCTAAAGATGGGGGGGATGGCTAGGTGGTGCAGTGGATAAGCACCAGCCCTGAAGTCAGGATGGACCTGAGTTCAAATTTGATCTCAGACACTTAACATTCCCTAGCTGTGTGACTCTGGGCAAGTCACTTAACCCCAATTGCCAAGAAGAAAGAAAGGAAGGAAGAAAGAAAGAAAGAAAGATCCTAAAGATGTGGTTGGGTTGAAAGTTTACCATCATTTATGACTTAGAATGTGACATAATTTGTCCTAGCTAATCAGGGCAAAGATCTAGCTTATAGGGAGTGTTAACTCAGCCCCCTATATAATTCTTGTCTGTTAACTGGGCCTTGTCTGTCCTAGTCTAACTGCTTGTGGGGAGGGAGACTCCCTTTCTCTCAAGATCTTGATAAAATTCCTTTCTACTTTTGCCTTGAGAAATCTCCTTAATTTATTTGATTTATTTGTGCTGTTGGTCTTGCCCACATTCCAAGAATTGCAGTTTGGAACTTGTGAAGGTTTTATTTGGTAATGTCTACTATGCAGGCCTAAAGATTTTTTTTGTTTGTTTGTTTCAGCTTTACAAATGAACACTAATTTAATTACCTCGAATTCCAGTCAAACGTAAAGTAAAACACTTGCCAGGCATCTCCAGACTGCATGTGCCAGAAGCATAATCTCTAGCCATGTTTACCAAATTCCTCCCTCTGGCATTATTATACCAATGATCAATTTTCATTTTAATAAGCAAACTCTCTAGTCTCCTAGGACACACACACAGAGGGCTAGTGAGGATTTTGCAAACTGATAAAAATATTCATGGATATCTATATATTTATCTGATTTATTAGGTGAAAGTTATCATCATAAAAGGCATTTGGGGAAAAATTGAGACTAGGGAAGGAGAAAGTACTTATTAAATTGTCTAATCTTGAAGAAAGTGATGAAAGCTTTAGAAGAACTACAAATGGCAACATTTAAAAACCTCATCTTCCTTTCCCTTATACCCCACCCCACCCCCACCTAAGTCTGGGCAACTGTCGGTTGAATAAGGATGAGCTTTTAAAAACCCCAATTAATTTTAAGGAAGAAAACAAAGTAAGTGTTTTCCTTCTCACCAGGGAAGGCAATTCTGATGTTTAACACCTCATTGATGGTGGTGATACTATGCAGTTAATTTTAAAGATGGGAACAAAGGAAGTGTTTTCATTCTCACCAGGGAAGGCAGTTCTAAACACTTCATTGAAGGTAGTGCTCTCAGGCTCTTTGGGGATTTGGTAATAGTTCCTCCTGATAAGGTAATACCAAAATCTCAGAGAGAAGCCTACTAGTTCTTATACTATTTCTCCGTCCCCACCTACCAGGAAAAGCATATTTTCTCTCTCTCCTAAAAGCAGTGTTAAAGTGCAGCTAAATCCAATTATTTTTACAACACAAGTCTCACTGAAATAAATTCAACAGCTTATGCCATTGATTCCAGTGGGACTCAATGTAGTAATATTGATTCCGCAGGGCTTTGCTAGGGAGAGGAACATGTAGAGGGATTTTTGTTTGCATCTGGTTATTATTTTTTTTTCATTCAAAGCTTAAGGAGATCAGCATGTTCCTTGTATTACTACAAGTCAAAATCAGCATCAGTTACTACAGAGGAATAAAAACCATTTGCTCATTAAAAATGAAGTAATGTTTATTTTATTTATTAATTTATTTTAGTGAATAGAATCTGACGTTTTGGATGAAAAGCTCTATCTCAGAATTGCAAAAACAGCTTAGAAACACTTGTCACAGGACAGTGGTACTGATGCTTCCTGTGTTATTTTATAATTATTCATCATCTGTTTTACAAGGAGAATGGACACTCCTTGATGAGTCCCTTCCAGCTCCAAATCTGTGAGACTATCAACTATGACTTTGGTATTTTTGTCCTGGAGTCTCTAAGATCTACACCAAAGTAGGCACCCCATAAATGCTTATTGAATTGCCAAGGTTGTGTAGTACAAAGCAAGATTTCATAATCTTTGGCATTAAATTATGAAATCTCTCTGGGTTTTAGTTTATTCATCTGAAGAATGAGGGGGTAAGATTAAATTGTATCTACAAACACCTTCTAACTTTAAATCTATGATATGCTTTATCAAATTGTACAAAGTGTACAAGCTACACTTTTTGGGCTCACTCTCCCAACCCATACTCAGACTAAGCAGACTAGGTATCAGAACTAGGATAGCACCTCTCCTCTTAAGGTTCGAGGAGTGTCCCTGAGAGACTTCCAAATCTCTCATACTGTTATTCATGAACTTTCATCTGGTGTTCTCCAATACTCCAATGTCATTCACCCAGTTCTCTATATCAATTTACCAGTTAACATCAGCTAGTTTTTATAAATGGATCCTTATTGAGAAGATAAAATAAGAACTAAAGTACAAAGACCTCCCAAATCAGGAATATACTCTCCTACACTCTTGGTCCTTGAAGAGAATAGAAAGGGCTCAAACTTGAGAGATTGGTTGCAAAATATTACCCACCACCCAGCTTACTTTTTTTTTTTTTTACATCATAGCACTTTGACTTGCAGGTCACGAGATCTTTACCTCCAAGTTGATTGGCTACTCCCCGGAATCAAATGGTCTTCTGATCTTTTGAAATTCACAACATTCTATAACCTGTCTATGATACTCCTTCACTTAAGAATAGGAGAGAACTATACAGAAGAAACTTCAGGTTTCTGAGCACTCTGCATATAATGTCTGGGTAAGAAAGAAAGCTCTAAACCCTCCCCAACCTGACTTCCCCTTCTTTTTGTCAGAAATTCTTATTTCCCTCATCTCTAGTAAAGAGGGGTACCTGTTCATTTCATATGCATATGTATGTATAGATATTAAATGTTTATGTTTTTACATATACATACATACTCATTTCTGACGGTAGTCAATTAAAAGATTTTTCATCACCTTGTAATAAGACAATAAAGAAGCTGTTAAAGGATATCTACATAAACTCTGAGTCATGGAAGGAAAAGGCCTTCCATTACATATTTTTAGGCTCAGTAAAGATCCCCAAGTAAAATGTGGAAGGAAGACAGAGTTCTGAAATGACTGAGTGACTGGACTGAAGACAGGAGATATTATATGCCATATTTGTCACTATTCAAGGTTCAGCCATCAAAGAAATAACCACAAAACATTATTGTGTCTATAGGGGAGGGCCACAGGACACTGATGGCTCTGGGGGAAAAGTGAGGCAGGTGACCTTGCCCAACCCTCCCTCATTTAAATCCAGTTCACTTGCATGTTATGGCATCACCTCCTTGATGTCTGGTTCTCTTCCAGAATGAAGGACAAACAACAGCAGCAACTCTATGTTTTCAGGTACACATCGGTAAAATATTCAAATATCTAACATATTAAAATATCCTTTGATGAGAAATGGATAGACATTTGTTTTCCTCAGTTATGAAAATTAAATTGGAGAAATGAAACTTAAATCAGAAAACATCAAGAAGTAATCAAGGATGGAGTTTATTTTTCCCTGAAAAGAATGTTAACTCCTTGGGGGCAGGGACTGACTTTTATAATCAGGGAAGGTGACCAGAGATTTAAAAATAATCTTTTGTTATTTACCTTTAGCTTTCCTCTGATAGCTCCCCCCTTCTAGAATGGAAGCTCCTTTGGAGGCAGGGACTGTCTATGTAATGAGGGATGGAGATTGTAATTTTTGTAACATCCAATTAATGGAGAATCTGGGGAGGGATTCTCCTTTCAGGATAGGGATTTGGAATCCCAAAGGTGTGTCTACACACCTAGGCACCTATTCTTGCAAGAATATAATTCCTTGCAAGAATCTTTCCTGCATTCATCAGTGACTCAAGGGAGTTTTTGGTAAGATATTTTGTTTCTAACAAATGGGGACTCTGTCTAGGGTGCAGACATTATGAGTTCAGGCCCTGTCGAAGCAGGAGATGTGTACTGTTGATTTCCACGATTTTCCTCCCTTATAGACTGTCCAAGATCCAGGACCACATTGGTAAGTAGGGTCAGCAAGAAATTAGAGTAGCCCCTGTAGCAGTCAGGCAAACTATGCATAGACCAAGGGTAAGAACATAGACTATCTAGTATTGCCTTTGGTGGCTGGAGCCATCTTGCAGGATCTGAGGTGTCAGACGAGTTAGTAATATGGAGAACTTCATGGCACCAAGGGCTAGAAATTCCTGAGACATATCTTTCATATAGTCCTGGAAGAGAGGGAAATGTCAGGAAATCTAGAGTTAAGTAAATATTAGTTATCTGAGATCATTAGAGTGTGGAGATCTCCATGCTGGGCTGCAGAAAGGATCTGCAGGGAAATTTACAAGAAATTCTAGTAAAGAAAGAAGTGAGGCTCTTCTCCAGATAGTAGTGAAGGAAGGAAAAATTCTCTACTAGAAAGAAAGAAAAAGGAATTTAAAAGCAGTTTGGGTTTGTGAATTTAAAACTTGATTAGTGAAACTTGCTATGGAGATGAAATCTCTTGGCATTGTAACTGTTATAGTTTTGAGTCTTGAATTTGGGAATGATTATATGATGAATTATTAAAGTTAGCAACCCACCATTTGAGAACTGAGTTGGCTATAAGTTGGGATTGTTACTACACTACTGGTTGTCAGCTGTAATTTATGTGCCCTCAGGCTGAGATCCCGAAGGATCAGTTCTGATGCTATTATAATCATCCCCCTGGTTTTTCCTCTTATAACAAATCTCTATAATCGGAGTAAGAGGTCAATAGAAACCATAAGCACAATATGTAATATGCTGTTTTCAGTCTGAACATATATAATATATTTTATGTATATGTAGTCAATATATCATATAATTAGGTAAATGAGTATTTAACCTGGTAATCTATCTGTTGCTAGATGTATATGTTATGAAATAAGGTCCTTTAAGGACCTTATATAAATGTAAAAACAATTCAGTTTGATGCTTGTCAAATTATGGAATTATAGAGGCTTGATAAATAAGTAGGTACAATAAGTGTTTGTTTCCTGATAGAGAAAAAGAGGACTTATGGAACTGACTATCCAGTTTTGCTTGGTTTGCTACAAGGGGTGAGCATTTAGAAAATTTGGATCAAAGAATAATTTGGTAATAGGTATAAGTCTCTTAAGAAGATTTGGGATCAAGTTAAGGACTTAAGACAAGTGACGGACACCAATGCTTGGGCAGATTTGGTAAAGTCTGAACAAAAAGCAGTTTTGATGTCTGTGCTACAAGTTGCCCCATGCCCAAATAGTACCATTCCCTTTGGGTATGAAAGAACATGAGAGTGAATTCCTCCTGTTCTCAAAATAACATTCTTGGGGAGAATTGCAGTGCTTTATACTATTCCCTTACTAGAGGCTGGAGATCAAGCAGCTTGCTTTTCATGGAAGGGTGAAAGATTCCACAATCTAGGGATTGTAATTGCATGTATCCGAGTCTGGAATGTAACTGAGGCTAGCTCTGGCAATTTCTAGCATGAGCATATCCCAAGCAAACCTTGGGTGGTATTGTGGAGGTAGCACTTTCAAACCTGCTTTGCCTGGGAACTGAGTGCACCTGTGCATTGACCCAATTGGCTGTTCCTTTTAATGTAAACTGTGACCTTTGGGGGAAGGGTGGTCCTGGGCTGGAGAGACCCTGGGAAATCTTAAACCTCCTGGCCTCTGGGAGGGACGCCATCCTCCTGTTCATTGGGAAACTCCTAGATGGGATCTCCACCTATTCCATTGGAGATCTTGGCCTGGGGTATAATCACTGCTCTCTATAGAAACTAGCCCTTAATTTCCCCAGCCTCAAGCCTCAGAAGGCTAAATAAAAGGAGGACTCCGAACCCCGAATCTTTACTACTTCCCTTTTGGAACTGGCCGGCTGTTTTCTCATCATAATAAACCCATTTTTGCCACAAACCTTTGGCTTCTCTGCAACCGGCCAAAGGGAATCTCTCAACCCTCTACCCTGGCATTTGATGAAGAAAGACTGAATCAGGAAGAATTAAGTAACTGATGAATTCAAGGCTAGAAATCTAGTTCTGAATTTGGGTCATTCCTACTCTGGTGAGTAATTGTTGGGTAAGTTATCAGAGAGGCAATGAAGGTAATAGCAGAGTAGTTAGATGCCACTAGCAGAATGGCATGGGAAAATAGAATGACTCTAGGAATGTTATTGTCAGGAAGAGGAGGACTATGTGTTACAATTGGAGGTAGTTTCACTCCTTGTACAGCCTTACCAGAAGAATTAGCAGAGAATTCAGGGATTAATTTTCTATCCTGTATAAGGAGATCTGAGCAGGGGTTAATAGTCTTATTATGAAGTGGGATGTAAAAATTAGCCAAATCTGAGGGGTTTGAAAAGGATGTGGAAACCAATTATTTTTTTTTAATTTTTAAATTTTTATTTTATTTGCATAACATATGTGTGGGTAATTCTTCAACATTAACCCTTACATAGCTTTCTGTTACAAATTTTTCCCCCCAACTCCCCACCCCTCCCCTAGATGGCAGGATATCCACTACATGTTAATTATGTTAAAATATTGGCAAATCGAATATATGTATACATATTTCCAAACTTATCATTGTTGTGCAAGAAAAATCTTATCTACACAAAAGATATATCAGATAAAGGAAACACAATGTAAGCAAACATAAATCAAGGAGTATGAGAATGTTATGTTGTGGTCCACATTTCGCATCCCTCTCTCTGGGTGTATATGGCTTTCTTCAGTGAACAATTGGAGGTGGTTTGAAACATTTCATTGTTGAAGAGAGCCTTGTCCATCAGAATTGATCGTCATATAGTACTGTTGTTGCCGTGTATAATGATCTCCTGGTTCTGCTCATTTCACTCAGCATCAGTTCATGTAAGTCTCTCCAAGCCTCTCTGAAATCATCTTGCTGGTCATTTCTTACAGAACAATAATATTCCATAACATTCATATACCATAATTTATTCAGCCATTCTCCAATTGAAGGGCATCTATTCAATTTCCAGTTTCTAGCCACTACAAAAAGGGCTGCCACAAACATTCTTGCACATGTGGGGCCTTTTCCCTCCTTTATGATTTCTTTGGGATATAAGCCCAATAGAAATGCTGCTGGGTCAAAGGGTATGCACAGTTTGATAACTTTTTGAGCATAGCTCCAAATTGGGAAACCAATTATTAAAAAGAAAAAAAGGGGGGGGGAATTGTGAGAAACGAATGGACATTTGTTTCCCACAGTTATGAAAATTAAATTGGAGAAATGCTTAAATCAGAAAACATCAAGGAATAATCAAGGGTGGAGGTTATCTTCCCCCAAAAGAATGTAAGCTCCTTGGGGGCAGAGACTGACTTCTGTAATCTGGGATGGTGGCCTGAGATATGAAAAGAATCTTTTGTTCTTTGTGCTTAACCCTCCTCGATTACTTTTCCTCCTTCTAGAATGGAAGCTCCTTTGGGGGCAGGGACTATCTATGTAATGAGGGGTGGAGGTTCTTGTGGTGTAACTTCTGTATCCAATTAAAGAGGAACCAGAGGAAGGATTCTCCATTCAGGATAGGAAATAAACTGCTGCCTTTGGAGTCCCAAAGATGTGTCTATTCACCTAGGTACCCATTTTTGCAAGAATGTTAAATCTTTTCTGCATTCATCAATGAGTCAATGAAGTTCTGGGTAAGATATTTTCCTTCTTATACTTTAAAGAACCATGCTCTATAAATACAAAATGTGATTGTTCCATTTATTTCATTTCAAGATAACATGTAATATATGTGTAATTTGACTTCAACTTATTTTGCCACTTTCCCCTAGGTTTGAGTTTTCTATTTCTCAATATAGCTAAGCACAGGTTTGAAACACTTCTAAACGTTAATATCATTTCTCTGTGAACTCTGCCAGATTACTGTTCAAAAGGTCCTCTAGAATCCACTCTTGGATGTTTCAGTTACCCTCAGGGTTCCCAAGAGACTTTTTCTTCACTCTTTGTTCCTTACACCCTTTCAGAAATCACAGGGAAGTTTTTGATTGCTCCTGGGCTTAGTTCTTTATTATCTCTTAGTCAATCTGCTTAATGCTCCCCTTGCATGAATCCTTTGAAGACTCCAGAAAGACAGCCAAAGAGGAAGTAGCAGTGCTCTCAGGCTAGATCCATAGGCAGCGGTCCATGAACTGTAGGATAACAGTAAGATAAGGTGCAAAAGATTTGTTTGAACCCTGTCCGATCCCAACCATGTGTCTGGCAATCCTTCTCACCTCTGCCAGGTATGAGGAAACGACCTGAGATTGCTGGTTGTTCAGTTGTTTCAGCCATGTCTTACTCTTTGTGACCCCTTTTGGGACGGTTTTGGGGCTGAAGTGGTTTGCTATTTCTCGAGCTCAGTTTATAGAGAAAGAACTGAGGCAAATAGTTTGAATGACTTGCCCAGAGTCACACTTCGGGCACAGCACTCTATCCACTACTCTACCACGCTGCCCCTGTAATGCTCAGGGAGAAACTGAGGCAGTATCACACATGGAAATTGGGTAATGCTTTATTGATGTTAATTGAGAGTTCAGAATCCATAGCTATGGATCAGGACTGCTGGGACTCATGTCTCAAAGCACACAGTCCACCCCGGAGACCAACACAGCCACAGCCATGTTAGCTGACTGAGTACAAAGTACACAGCAGCTCCATCAAGGAACTTCAAACATTATATAGGTTCCTATAGCTCAGGGAAACAAAGAACTCATGGGAACAGCTGAGCACATCTGGTGTCCAAGGAAACCATAAATTCAGTTCTGACAGGTTAGGGAGTAAGGAGCCTTGCCAAAGCAGACTGCTTGTCTGGGTCATAGATAGATAAGAGGTAGGTCGAGGCTGACCATCTGGAGATTTCATGATTACTTTGGAATGTGAGTCCAATTATTGCTGAAGTGGGGATTTCTATTCTGGGACAGAGCAATTAAGGGAGACTGAAACAGCAATTAAGGGAGACTGATACTGTAACTGAGGGAAACTGAGACAGGCACAATACCCCCAGTAATGAGATTACTATTACCAATTCTAAAACATGGAAACCAAACGTAAGAAACAAAATACCCTACCAAGAACTCCACTGACTCACTGATGGATGCAGGAAAGATTTATTTTACAATCTTGCAAGAATGGGTGCCTAGGTGAGATTGACTATGGCCCCCCAGTTGGAGTTCAATGGGTCAATTAGCATATTGGCCCACCCTGGGGTCTAAAAGTTCTCCCACAGGGTCTAAAGAAAGCCAAAGATAGGGGCAGCTAGGTGGTGCAGTGGATAGAGCGCCAGCCTTGAAGTCAGGAGGACCTGAGTTCAAATCTGGTCTCAGACACTTAACATTCCCTAGCTGTGTGACCCTGGGCAAGTCACTTAACCTCAATTGCCTCAGCAAAAAGAAAAAAAAATAAAACACATAAAAAAAAAAAAGAAAGCCAAAGATAAGGATGGGAAAGAGGAGATTTTGTTCTGCTTTCTTTTTGAAGAGAGTGGTAAGGGGGCAGCTAGGTGTCGAAGTGGATAGAGCGATCACCAGCCTGAGTTTAAATCTGGTCTCAGACACTTAACACTTCTTAGCTGTGTGACCCTGGGAAAGCCACTTAACCCCAATTGTCTCAGGGAAAAGAAAAAAAGAAAAGAGAAGAGAAGAAAGAGAGCCAGATGAAGAAAAAATAAGTCCAGCTTGGTTTTATTCTATTCAAAACCTTGGACTGGAGGATTCCAAGGACAAAGGAAAAGTATCAAAGTCTATAAAGAGAACTCAAGGAAGAACAAAGTTCTGGGCTCACTATCCTTATAAATAGATGAAGATTTCTTATAACTTTGTATTTTCATCCGTTGCATGAGTCACCATCTAGTTAGACTGGGAAAAAAATCCAAGCATCACACAAGTCCCTGAATAATACCAGGAGAAACTGAGTAGTTGAATATTCTCTAGCAGTTCTCCAAAGCTGAGGTGTGTTGGAGCATACTTAACTAGTTCTCTGAAGGAGAGAACCAATATGCTAATCTACTTCACTTAAATCCAATTTACTTGTAAATCCAGGCATCTTCCTGGAGTTGACATTGATCCACTTAACCGAAGATTAGCAAGAACAGCTCTGACTGGCAGAGCCCATTGTTAAATTTTCAATGTAAGCATTTACACTTTGGAAATCTATGTCAGAACCTGATTTATTGTTCTGTTGATTGTTTAGACTTAAGTAAGTATTAATAAATTTAAAAGATTGTGTGTAATCATTTTTTGGAGGTGAGGAAGGGGCCCTGGTTGTTAAACATTTACTAATACTGGTTTATATTGCTTTGTAAATATTGCTTGGGTTCAGCAAGAGTGCAGTGAAAAGTTTAGGGAGTTCGAACCAGATTAGGAGCCTGGTAACTAGGATGATAATGATAACCATGATGTCTTTTATAATAAGGTCCTGAGTAACTAACTAGGTGGGGTTGGCACAGAAAGCCTGAAGTACTGTCAAAATTATTCCCTGAGGCAAGCAGGGCAAGGCATTTCATTTTGTGTGTAACCTGTTCTAAATAAACCTACCTTTTGCCAAAGAGAGTAGCTATTGTGAATTCTTCACATGACCAAACCCCAACATTTGTTGCTTGAACATCAATATCATTATTTAGTGCTAAACCCCAAACACATCATTTGGCACATATCAATTTATATAGCACTTAAAGTTTTGCAAAGTGCCTTTTACATCTATTATCTCATTTGAGCCTCAAGATAATTTTTACTCCAAAAGTTCCTGCAAAATTGCTAAGAATCTTTTTTTCCCCTGAGGCAATTGGGGTTAAGTGATTTGGCCTGGTTCACTCTGCTAGGAAGTATTAAGTGTCTGAGGCCACATTTGAATTCAGGTTCTCCTCACTTCAGGGCTGGTGCTCTATCCACTTTGTCATCTAGCTGCCCCTCAAATTGCTAAGAATCTTAAAGGCATCTCACCTCTAAAGATCTCTGCCAGCTCCTATGGACTGAGGTAAACCCCTTTTCCTCAAGCAATCACCACACAGCCTTGTATTGTAGGAAATTAAAGACTTCTTTGTCCATTCCTGCCAGACACACTTCTAAACCAATCAAGAGAAATCTACTGTGCTTCCACTGCTTCCTTTGTAAAGAAAATAAGATTTTTCAGAAGACTCTTCCCATTTAATATAAACATCTCCAGAAGATTTTAAGATAGTCATCTAAGAAGTGTTGACTTTAATGTCCACAAGAAGATAGGCAAATGAATTAGACCAGTCTGTAATCTACTAAGCACAGTGCTATGGGAGCTCTTTTATAGAGGAGGGGGAGAGGAACATGCACAGTGGACAAAAATTCTGTTTTATCTCTTCAGAAAACCAGAAAGGAGGTTTGAAAAGTGCTTTTTAGAGGTGGTGTTGGATAAGGTGGCTATGTGCACTTGAGATGGGAGGCAGAAAGCTATTTCCATTCAATTCAGAAACAACTAGTTTTTCCTTTTCAGTGAGCAAGGATTTTATTTGAACTGCACAAAGATGGAAGTAGGATTTCTTCCTCTTATTGTCAAGTAGCCCAACGGGGTTTGGGATTCCATGAGGTGTGGATACAACCATAATTGAAAACTTCAAAAAGGTAAAAAAGCCTTTGGGGGAGGAGCAATGCAGTAGGGAAGGGCAGAAAGCCTGTTTCTCCTGAAGGTAAGTCACATGGGACTGTTCCACTCCATGTTTGGACTGTTCCACTCCAGGGTGGCTTTGTGGTTGCAGGCTAGCCTTCCTACTGAATAAGTTAACTTGCTTCAGAGGCAGAATGCATGTCCTTTGGGGTTCCAGCAGCTCGAGTACTTTTGGCTCAATTGGGCCCTGAGGGCTGTCTTCCAATATGATTTAGAGTTTTGAAGTGAAAAAAGTAGCAAGGCTTTTGAAACATGAAATCTTCACATGCACACAGATAAAAATGATCTGTAGCATGAAAGAAGAAAATATAACATACTCTATCTTATGCTTTAATTTGATGTGTAAAGAAATAGCTCCTGGAACACTCCCTGGAAGATTTCTGAGAAAAAAATAGATAAGAACTCATGGCCTGTCTCTAAAAAGGAGGGCATTTCAAGAGGAATGAGGGGCCCTCTTCCAGGGAATAGGCATTTATTAAGCACTTCTTATATGGTAGGCACTGTGCTAAGTTCTGGAACTCAAGAGCTTACATTTTAAGGGGAAAGACAAGATGCAAACAACTACCTACATATAAGATCTATATTAGGGTAAACTGGAGGTAATCTTAGAGGACTAGTGTTAAGGGGACTTCTTGTAGGAAAAAAGCTTCTTAAACTGTGGGTTGTGACCCCATGTCACATAACTAAATGTGGGGGTTGTGAAAAATTTAGCAGCAATAAAAGGTATCAAATACTCTGCCAAGATTTAATTCTTTATATAAAAATAAATAAGCATACATCTCATTTGTATGCAACTTTGTTTTCATTTTTAATAAAGTGGCAAAATTACATGTATACCAAAGAATTGTTTTAAAATAAATTTCTTTATGATCATCAGTAAATATTTGATTGATATACCTATAAACCCTAGGTCACATAAAAATTTCTCTGGCAAAAAGGGGTAAGAAACAAGTTTAAAAAGTGCTGTTTCAGGTGGAATTTTAGCTGAAATTTGAAGGAAGCCAGGGGTAAGGAGAGAGGCCATTTCCAGGCATGGGGAAAAGTATAGAGATGCAAATTGAGGAACAGCAAGAAGTTGTCACTAGATTATTGAGTATGTGGAGGGAGAAAGAGGGCCAGAAAGACTGGAAAGATAGAAAGGTATTGGTTTGAGAAGGACTTTTAAAACCAAATGAAGGACTTAATATTTGATTCTGAAGATGATGAGGAGCCACAGGACTTTATTTAAAAAGGATTGGGATGTTACATATGTCCTTGTGCCTTAGGAGAATTGGGATAGCAATTGTAAATGATCCAGTTGAGAAAGAAAACAGGAAGATTCCTAAGGAGATTAATATTGCTACCCAGGGATCCCAAATTTTAAAGCAACCATGGAAGCAGTAGCATAATAACCAAAAGAAAAAAGTGCAGAAAGGAGCATAGTAAGAATAGTATCAGAAAGGCCAATTCTCTGAAGTAATCATTGAGACTTAGAGGGAACTAGATTCATGTCTAGAATATCTCTACTGAGGAGGGGTTGTTGTTGCTTGTCCTTTGCTTTTGAAGAGGACCAGTGACATCCTGGGATGATGTCTTGACTCATGCATGCAATGGATTTAAGTGAGATAGAGTTGTATAAATCTTCCAGTCATCAGAGTTCAGTGACAAAAGTCAAGACTACTGGTGATGGCCCAGGACACAGGGGATGATCTTGGATCTTTGATGTCTGCCACAGTATCTTCAGTTGTCTTTGTGGCTGTTGGAACAAATTGTTCTCATCCACCCATTCCACCTGAGGAATGCTTGGGGCAGACACTCTGACATCTTACTGATGGGTTTGAGGCCAGTTAACAGCCCTTAACCTGGTTTAGCCTGTCTGCTGAAATGGTTTACTAAGAGTGTGGCTGCTGTGCATCCCACAACTTCTGGGAGCCACAATTGAGAGTCGTGTGCCAGGCAATCATCAAATGTGCCCTGAAAAGGCTCAGCAAGTCCTTACACTTTGAATACCCCATATCCCTATGTAGAGACAAGCTTTATTCACTAGGAAGAGAGGAGGTTAAAATTGGAGAGATGGAGGAATGGAATACTTTTATGTGAGTAAATCCATGAAAATTAAGGGAGAATCATGACAAAGCATTTGGATGAAAGAGAAACAAATGATAAAGCCATGGGAGTATGCTATAGATTACCTGGTCAAAAGATGTGAGAAGTTTGAGAAATAGTTGGTTAACCTGACACAGAGGCCAGGTATAGAATGATTGGGGATCTCAGTTGTCTCTAGGACTCTTTGATAAAAAGACTAGCTGTTAAATATTGGCTTGCCATAATGATAATTACATCCTTCAAAAGACAGAAACAATGACAGTAACTGCTATCTTTGACTTGATTGTGGTCTAAGATAAATCTTAGTTTGTCATAATGATAATTACATCCTTCAAAAGATAGAGAAACAATGGAGGGTAACTACTGTCTTTGACTTGATTGTTGGTCTAAGAGGATGAATTGGTTGCTTGGGAGATGATGAGGACTTTGGGGAAGATATAATTTTCCAAAAGAGTGTGATAGGAAAAACTCAGACATAGTCTTACTTGATAAAGAAGAACTATTCAAATCCTTTTATGCTTTTAATGTCTTCTCTCTTCTCTTCCCCCCCGAAGAATCATTTTCAGACTGGAAAAAGTAAAAGGAACAAAAAAGATTAAAAAGCAGTTGAAGCTCTAGTCCTCTTTACCTAACACTGGTGAGGTGAAATTAGAGAATACCTAACAGATTAAGAATTTAGCTTTCTAGATATTAGGAGTTTGGTATTATTGGGACCCAAAAAGAAAAAACAGAAGGAGTTGTTATTCATTTTTTGAAGAATTCCTCCTCTTCTCCTGATGTGACTTGTAAATGTGGGGAAGCTGCAAGGGGGAGTGATCCAAATTCTTCAGGAGGTATTTATGTTTGTTGTTTTGAGGAGATGGGGGGCCTGCTGTGATTGTGACAGCTTGAAAGGAGAGATTGTTTTGGGTCAGTGTATCTGAATGTTCAAATAGGGAATGAATTGCAATGAGTGCATTTATAGTGATGGCAATTGAATATGGAGCATGATTCTGTGGCAGTATGGCTCTAGTGTGACCTGACAGGTGAAAGCAAAAGTAAGTGTATATAGAGATTGGGAAGGTACAATTCTACAAAGTTTGGTGGGTATATCCACACTGCTAGGCCACAGTATGGGAATAGGAAGCTATAGGTAAATGCAATTTATTTTCTATTGTATTCTATAATTTCCGGGTAATTTAATCATTTTTATTAATAACACCAGAATTTTCAATAAAAGGATATTCATCTGGTTGTTTCTCTCAGACCAAAGATTCCCACCATGTTGCCATGATTGGCTCACAATTTATATGCCTTTGGAAGAGTGGTGTTTCAGGTGGCTATCAACATTGGGTGGTTTAAAATTAATAAAAAAAACTATTACATGAGATGGTGGGCTATACTGCAGTGAGGGTCTTGGGGTAAGTGACCTGGATCACCCAAATCTTAGTCAAAGAGACTTAACAATTTCCATATCATCTGTCTAAAAGAAGGAGGATCCACATTTTCCCAGATCTATCTGAGAGGATCCATTAGCCTAAACTTTGAATTTCTTTTATTGTCTGATTAGATCTTGGTCTGGGCAAATCTTTGCCCTAAGATAAGGGGAAAAATCTTGGCCCCAATACAATACAAATAATAAATACAAGAAAGAAATATTTAATTTCTACCACTATATACTTTTTTGTTTGAGGCAATTGGCATTAAGTTTTTTGCTGAGGCAATTGGCATTAAGTGATTTGTCAAGGGTCACACAGCTAGGAAGTATTAAGTGTCTGAGGACAGATTTGAGCTCAAGTCCTCCTGACTTAAGGTCTGGTGCTCTATGCACTATACCAACTAGCTTGTCTTCCTCCCCCTTCCCCCCCCCCAGCTATATACTTATATATGTGTTATCTCCTCCAATAGAATGTAAGCTTCTTGAAGGTTTAGAACTTTCCCCCATTTTGTCTTTGAGATGAAAAAACATTTAATTACTAATTACTAATAGTACTCATGTAACATATACCAATATGGAAGAAGAAATGACAAAAGCCTGAAATTTCAAATTTTTGCCTATGATCACTCCTTGAAATTATTGACAGCTTAAATTACTTTTGGTTTCTTTTTAAAGAAAAATTGTCCTAGAGGATACTAGACTCCCTAAAACATGTATAGCAACCCTATAGGTAATGGATATATAAGATCTGAATAATAACTCTCAAGGACAACCCCTCACCCTTCAGTGTATTACTGGTTCATCACTTTATCTATTGCTTCTCTGGATCCAAAGTGTAATCTTAGGATATATTATGGAATTACCCCAGAAATTTTCCAAATGCAGAAACTCTCTATTCAACCCCTACTCTGGTAAATAAAAACCTTGGGAAATGTTTTCTCTCCTAAGATAACTTCTCTTCAGTTTCTAACTCTAAATTTACAAACTTTGATAAACATTACTGTTAAACTGATCATGAGATTCCCAGTAGCAAAAAATAAAGAAACAAAGATGAACATTTAAATATTGTGTTAACTACAATGGGATTTGCAGTCCAAAGTCACCTGAGAAAAAAATGAGAAAAAAATTATTGATGGGAGTTCTTTTTTTTTTTTTTTGAAATTTTATTTTATTTGCAAAACATATGTATGGGTAATTCTTCAACATTAACCCTTACATAGCTTTCTGTTACAGATTTTTCCCCCCAGCTCCCCACCCCTCTCCTAGATGGCAGGACATCCACTGCATGTTAATTATGTTAAAATACTTGACAAATCGAATATATGTATACGTATTTCCACACTTATTGTTGTGCAAGAAAAATCTTATCTACACAAAAGACATATCAGATAAAGGAAACACAATGTAAGCAAACATCAATCAAGGAGTATGAGAATGTTATGTTGTGGTCCACATTTCACATCCCTCTCTCTGGGTGTATATGGCTTTCTTCACTGAACAATTGGAACTGGTTTGAAACATTTTGTTGTTGCAGAGAGCCATATCCATCATAATTGATCATTATATAGTATTGTTGTTGCCGTATATAATGATCTCCTGGTTCTGCTCATTTCACTCAGCATCAGTTCGTGCGAGTCTCTCCAGGCCTCTCTGAAATCATCCTGCTGATCATTTCTCACAGAATAATAATATTCCATAACATTCATATACCATAATTTATTCAGCCATTCTCCAATTGATGGGCATCCATTCAGTTTCCAGTTTCTAGCCACTACAAAAATGGCTGCCACAAACATTTTTGCACTTGTGGGTCCCTTTCCCTCCTTTAAAATCTCTTTGGGATATAAGCCCACAGTTTGATCACTTTTTGAGCATAGTTCCAAATTGCTCTCCAGAATTGTTGGATCCGTTCACAGCTCCAGATGGGAGTTCTTTTCACCTGTCATGCATTTATGACTCCAGACGTTCATCAACCTGTGTCTGGGAAAGACTTTTTCCAAAACATTTTTTCAATTCTCAGAAATTCTCTAAATGCAATTCTAGTAGTTCAGGAGTGATGTCAGGCCTTTCTCAGTGCTTTGCAGGCTTCCTCTTCCATTACAGAGTGGTTAGTGGCAATATTTTCTATGTTTTCTCAAATGAAAACATCAGTATCCAGTCTCTTTGAACCTGTTCTCAGTAGCTGAAAGATTACATTTGAGTACCAAAAAACTTGGATTCTCACCTGCATAAGTAGTTTTTGAATAGTCATGGAAAATGGGTGAGGTGTTAAAAAGGTAGGAGATGAGTATGTTTTGAATTTCCTAAGTACAGAAAGTAGGTTCTGTAAATACTATAGTATTGATTATTTATAATAGAAAGTGAAGATCACTGAAAACCAGTGTAGGTTCATGGAGAAAAAAAGTCAAGACACTCACTCCATTTTCTTTATTACCTCAGTTGTTAAACTGCCATATGAGTACAATGAGCCAAGACAAATCCTAAGGACTTCTGATGAAAAGTGCTACCCATCTCTAAAGAAAGAACTGATAGAGTCTGAATGCAGATTGAAGCATAATTTTTTTAAACTTCATTTATTTTTCTTGGGGTCTTTTTGGGGTGATCTGTATTTTATTTTACAACATGACTGATGGAAATATGTTTTAGATAATTGCATATGTATAACACATCAAATAGCTCACTGAGGGAGGGAATGGGAAGAGAGGGGAGGGAAGGAGAGAATTTGGAACTCAAAATTTTTAAAAAAATGAATAGTAAGAATTGTTTTTACATGTAAAAGTGTATTAAAATGAATGTTTAAAATTATCTTCACATAATTGGAAAAATAAAATGCTATTTTTTAAAAAAAGATATGATTTAGAATAGTCTAAGCTGTTAAGAATAAAATAGGGTGAATGAAGATAGAGTGGAAGGAAGTAAGATTTAATTGAAATTTGAAGGGAAGCAAGGAAAGAAGTGAGAAGAAAAAACATCAGACATGAGATACAGGCAGTGCAAAAGCCCAAAGACCAAAGATGGGACGGCCTCAGTAAGGCCAGTAAAAATATCAGCTACTAAGCTGTAGAATGGGGAAGAGAATAGGACAGCCCAGGGCAGAAATAAAGCAATCAAAATAATGATAGTTATTTACAGTCTACAATCTAACAGACGTGTTGAATACAGGCTCATTCAACAGGGTCAGTATTGTGATTTTACTAATGCAGTTGTAGATTTTTTTGTTTTATTGTATTTTTTTTATTAAAGCTTTTTATTTGCAAAACATATGTATGGATAATTCTTCAACATTAACCCTTACAAAGCTTTCTGTTACAAATTTTTCCCCCCTACTCCCTACCCCTCCCCTAGATGGCAGGATATCCACTACATGTTAATTATGTTAAATGTATACATATTTCCACACTTATCATTGTTGTGCAAGAAAAATCGTATCTCGATTTCTCCTGCACAAAAATGATGTGTGGAAATATGTGTACATATATTCGATTTGTCAAGTATTTTAACATAATTATCATGTAGTGGATATCCTGCCATCTAGGGGAGGGGTGGGGAGTAGGGGGGAAATTTTTGTAACAGAAAGCTTTGTAAGGGTTAATGTTGAAGAATTACCCATACATATGTTTTGCAAATAAAAAGTATTAATAAAAAAAAGAAAAGAAAAATTGTATCTACAAGAAAGAAAAATCTGAGAAAGGAAACACAATGCAAGCAAACATCAATAGAGAGCATGAAAATGTTATGTTGTGGTCCACATTTCACATCCCTCTCTCTGGGTGTATATGGCTTTCTTCACTGAACAATTGGAACTGATTTGAAACATTTCATTGTTGAAGACAGCCATGTCCATCAGAATTGATTTTTTGGATTGGGTAAAAGCAAAGTAAAAAGAAAAAAGAATATCAATAAAACATTTTTTAAAAATAAGACCTTCAAAAGACTTATCTCCATGCCTTTTCTCAGTTGCAGTTAGATAATTTAAATAGATAAGTAGATATATAATAATATATAACATCCACAAGAAATGATAAGATAATTGGATAAATATATGAATATATATATGTATTAGACATTAAACATACACTTTTCATTTCAACCTATGGGATTTTTCATAAAAACCCATCTGATCAAACTTCTAACATTTTCTTTTCTGTGAATTTCTCTTTGGGACTTACCTCTTATTGACATGCCTTAAAATCAGCCTGATGAATGTTTACTTTCAAAGAACAATGATAATGTGAGCATAACTATTTATGGACCAGATGATCTTATAGCTTATGGGGTTAATGCAGAATGTAAATAGTCAGGAGTCTATAGGTCACTATTTAAATTAATGCTTACATTCTCTAGGACAAGATGCTTCATTTTTTTTGGTTTTAAAAATATATTTTACTATTATTTTTGGTTTTGCATTATAGTTATTGTTGGATGCATGGTTTTCTATTCATCCAATGAGTCCTTCCTCATAAAAAGAGAAAAATGGAATCCAATACTGCATATACTGTCAAGCTAAGTTACTAAGTAACTTAGCTTGACAGTATATGCAGTATTCTCTACTTGTGGTCCCCCACTATCCTACCAGAAAAGAAGAGACCCATTTTCTCCTCTACTGGAATTCCATATTGTTTAGTATTCAGTTCTTTTTAGTTTTCTTTTCATTTACATTATTAGAGCTATTTTGTATATTGTTCTCCTGGTTCTGTTCACTTCATTTTGCATCATTTCACACAAGTCTATTCATGTATTTCTGAATGTTTCATTTTCATAATTTCCTATGGTTTGATAAAATTCCATTATGTTAATTTATCATGATTCATTCAGATATTGCCAATTAATGGTTAGCTTATTTCTAGTATCTCTAAGCTACTTAATTCCTTTTTTTTTTCCTTTTTTTGAGTTACTTTATTAGTAGGATGGAAGCAAACAGATGATTATAGAAAAGTTAGAAAAGAACCATAGAAGCCATTTAGTCCAAGGACCTCATTTTACAGATGAGGAGCTTGGGGCCCAAATTAATGACTTGTCCAAGACCACACAATTAGGAAGTGTCAAAGTTAGGATCTGAACTCAGTTTCCCTAATTATAAGTCTATATAATTATATAGTTATATAGTTATAGCTATATAGTTATATAGCTATGTAGTTATATAGCTATAGCTATAGTTATAGCTATAATTATAAGTCATTGCACCATTCTTTACCCCAATCAAAGCACAAAGAGCTAAATATATATTTATAGTGCCTATCAATCAAAGGACCTCAAATATGCTAATAACTTTGTATCAAGAATTTTTACAGTGTTTTCCTTAGAGATGAACAATGATTGTGGAAGGTGTTGGGTGGGATATGCATTCCTACCTTTCTCTTCTACAAATGAACATATAGTAACTAACAAATCTGACAAATTTAAATGGAAGGAAGATCATGAAGTTGAGCAGAGAGACTGAAGTGAGGAAGAGGTTATAAGATGAATAGAAGATCAATCTTCCCACTTAAGTTGTTTATATTCTGGTCAGAGAAACAAAATATACAGATATGAAGCAGCTTAAAGACACTTACAAAGCAACATCACCAGCGAGTGTGATTGCAGAAAAATGCAATACTGAATGCAGGCAAAAGGACAGATCCCATTGTATTATTTATTAGGCTGTCATTATTTTATTAAATTCAGAAATGTACTGGGCAAAATGTGGTCAGGGTCAGTGAACACCAGAAGCTCTTGTATTTTAAAAAAATAATGAATACCCTATGAAAGAATGGGGGTCACTCAGGTGGATCCTCAGGGTGTGATTATTTGGAGTGTGATGGCAAAGCTGGCTCCCTCCAGGCCTCTAAATAGGAGCAGGGTCAGTTCTACCTTCTACTCTTCTTTCCTGGACTTAGAATGAAGTCCCAGTTCAGCAGAGCTAAAATGAAGTGATGAAAGACCTCTGGGGGAACCAAGGTAGTTGTCACCCTCAAACTGTGAGTTCCTGGTTAGTTGCTGTCTTTGATTTTGAGAGGTCAGCAGCTAGTGACCCTAGAACAGGTGCTGTTCACTTTGTTGTCGACCTTTTGGCTTCATGAGACATATGACCTCCCCCAACTTGTCATTTTTTGTTGAGTTTAGCAATTATTTTTTCACATGGAGTGTACAAAATTGGTAAAAAGACAGTCTCTGGCTACTTTATTTGTTGTCAGGATTGGCTCATTCAGAAGATCAGAAAAAGCAGAAAACTTTATAGGCCAAATTGCTCTGTCAAGACTCTCTAGTCTTTCTGCTTTGGTATAGTAAGGGACTGAGGACTCCACATTCCTGGACTGCAAGTACTTTGACAATCAACAAACATTAGATCCTTACTATGTAACAGACACTGTACTAAGTCTGGGGATACAGAGAAAGGAAAAACACTCTAAAGAGGAAAATCATATGCAAACTACTATGTCCTTACAATGTCATATAAATGGAAAATAATTTCAGAGGAAAGGGAGTGGCAGTGAAAGGGTGGAAGAAGGATGGAATGCGAAAGGCCTCTTGCAGAAGCTGGGATTTGAACTGAGTCCTGAAAAAATCCAGGGAAACCAGGAGGCAAAGATGAGAACGGAAGAGTGCAGGAATGAGGGACAAACCAGTGAAAAGTCATGGAGTTGCTGGTAGATGTACTGTCTAGTCAATGAACTGTAAGAAGACAAGTGTCTCCAGATTTTAGAGTTCATAAAGGAGAACAAAGTATAATAAAATTGGAAATGTGGGAAGGATCAGGGTTGTGATGGTATTTAAAAGGAAATAGAGGATTTTATATTTGACCTTAGAGATAACGGGGTTCGCCAGAGTTTACTGAGTAGCCAGTGATATGATCAGACCAGCACTTCGGGAAAAAATTGATTACACAGCTGAGTAGAGGATAAATTGAAATGGGAGACACTTGACAAAGAGAGACCAACCTGATGACTATTATAAAAGTCCACCCAAGGGATAATTAATGATTTGAATTCACCAGCAAAATGTCTGTGTGAAAGGAGATGTATATAAGAGATAGAAAAGACAAGACAATAAAAGATTGGAATTATGAAATGAATGTAAATAAGGTTATAAGCCTCAGTGAATGTAAAGATGATAATCCTCAAAAAGTAATAAGAAATTTGGAAAATGGGGAGAGATTGGAAGGAGCTATGGAATTCTCTTTTGAATATGTTTGGGATGCCTCTTAGGCATATAGTTTCAAATATATAAAAAAGCAGTTGGTCATGAGAGAGAATGACTGAAATCCAAGAGAAAGATTAGAGTTGGGTATTTAGATTTGATAATCATTGGCATTGAGATGATAATTGAACCTGTAGAAATTGATAAGCTCACCAAATAAGAAGCTTGGCTAGAAAAATAAGATTTCCCTGAGCAGACCCATGGGAGACACCCACAGTTAATGGGCATGGCTTAGGAAAAGATCCAGCAAAGGTGACAGAAGGGACAGTCAGGTAGAAGGAGAACAAAGGGAGAACTGTTACAAAAACCGAAAGTGAATAGAATATCAAGGAGAAGTTGGTGATCAATAGGATTAAAAATTGTAGAGAGGTCAAGAAAGATGAGGACTGGGGCAGCCAGGTGATGAAGTGGATAGAGCCCCAACCCTGAAGTCAGAAGGACCTGAGTTCAAATCTGATCTCAGACACTTAAAACTTCCTAGCTGTGTGACCCTGGGAAAGCCACTTAACCCCAATTGCCTCAGCAAAAAAGAAAAAAAGAAGGAAAGAATGAGGACTGAGAACAGATCATTAGATTTGACAATGAAGAGATCACTGGCAAGTGACTGGATGTGTGGGAGGAGGAGTGAGAGAAAGGGGTTGTGAGTCCAGGTGACTGGAGAGATGGTAGACCCTTCAACAGTTAATAGAAAAGTAAGGAAGAGAATAGAATTGGGGGGGAGGGGGAAGATAATGAATTCAACCTTGGGTGTGTCAAGTTTAGGGTATTTCTAAGACTTCCAATCTGAGATCAAATAAGCAGTTGAAGATGTGAGACTGGAGGTCGGGAGATTAGGGTTAAATAAATAGATTAGAGAATCACCTGCCAAAGAAATAATAATTGAATCCCTGAGAGCTGATAAGATCGCTGTGTGAAATAGTGCCAGGGAGAAGATAAGAGGGCCCAGGATAGAACTTTGGAGGATTCCCTTAATTAGGAGGCAGAGGCCGGATGAAGATCCAGCAAAAGAGACTGAAACAAAGAAGGGACAGTGTCATGACAACTTATATAGAAGAGATTCTCAGAGACCAGAGTGATCAACAATGTCAAAGTTTTCAGAAAGGTCAAGAAAGATGAAGTTGAGAAAAGGTCTTGCTTGGGCCAGCAGCATCTGTGTGTTGCATGTAAAAAAAATGATTTTAAACCTCAACTTTGTTTCATTGAAGGAGTACTTGTCAATACCTTAGCCAGGAGTCCAAAGGTCCTGCTGATTTGGGGGTTGGTCAACTGGCAAGGGGAAAAGAAGGAAGAAACCCTCCATCCCAGTGACCTTGGAGTTTAGAGGTCATCACAGAGTGGCTTCTTCAGAACAAGAGAAATATCTCCTTTGGAGGATTCTCTACATTGGAGGCCTCTATACATTGTTCATTGTGTACTTAATGAGATTGACAATGAAAGGAAAAGATATTTTTCCCTTCCACCCTTTCTCTTCCCTTCACCATAAGAGCACATAAAATATCCCTGGCATCATTATACCTGCCCCTACCCTGAAGGGAAAGGAAAATCAGGCTCAATATTGCTTATTTCAAACTTAAAAAAAAATACCCATAAGAGAGTCCTTTGTAACTGTGGGTTCAAAAGAACAGAAAACCTTTGATAAAATCACTGGAAGAGCTTAAATATTTTCCCTCCATCATAGTCAGTATATAAATAGCACTAGGTCAATGTTGGAATTAGATGACATATCCCAACAGAATCAATAAAGTCTTAATCCCCTGTAGAAGGAAGTCGGGTCTGGCTTCCAATATTGCTGCAAAAAAAAAAAAAAAAAAAAAAAAAAAAAAAAGCTAGTGCTTTGTTTCCCACAGCAGGTTCCCTCAGTAGCTATAATATTCCCGTTTGCTTTGGCAGAAATAGTACACTCCAAAGACAAAGGGTTGTTAAACAGGCTGTACTATGCCTTCCTACAGATGAGTCTTTCTGGGTTCTGAAGTGATATTGCACCATAATTCCACTGGATGGCACTGAAGGAGATGAGATTGCATGTAAACAGAACTACAAGTTTCATTTACAATTTGTTATAAGTTGATTATTATATCATTCTTCTGATTGTCACCACAACCATAAGCTTCTAATTCTACTGTGTATAAAAAAATAAGTTTTATTATCAGTGCTTTTTGTTTTAATGTTATAATCATTCTTGGATATAGCATCCCCATACTTGAATACTATCTCTCCCCAAGAATCCTTGTTAGAGGTAGAAGTAAATTTATAGGTCACCTAATCCAACCCTCCCATTTTTTAGTCGAGGGCATTGAGGCCGCCAAAGATTGTTACTTGACTTTAGTCATTTTGAATCCAATGCTATTTCTATCATTCTATTTAGTCTCTTATAACAAAGAAAATTAAGCAAAAAAGATATAATGATCATTTCTGTTGCATATAACATTTGGTCCTCACACTCCCCATCTCTCAGCTGAGAGAAGGTGGGTATTTTCCATTATGTGTTCTCTGGGACCAGGATAACAATTTATTTCAATTAATACAATTATTTAGAATTCAAATTTCTTTTAGTTTTCTTTTCATTTACATTCATGGAAATAGTGCATATTGTTGTTATTTTGATTATCTCATAAGTTTTCCCAAATTTCTCTGAATTCTTCATATTCATTATTTCTGACTGCACAATAATATTTCATGAAATTCCCCCCTTACCCACAGTTTAATTATTCTCCAATGAGCATCCACTTTTTCCCCCTAGCTCTTTGCTATTGTTCTAAAAAAGTGCAGAGAGAGGTGTATGAATTATGGACCGCAACATATTTTCATGCTCTCTATGGAGGTTTGCTTGCATTGTGTTTCCTTTCTCCGATTTTCTTTTTTTCTTGTAGATAGGATTTTTCTTGCACAACTTGTCAAGTATTTCAACATTATTAACATGTAGTGGACTTCCTGCCATCTAGGGGAGGGGAGGGGACTGGGGGTAAAATTTGTAATGGAAAGCTTTGTAAAGATCAATGCTGGGGAACTACCCATACATATGTTATACAAATAAAAAGCTTTAATTAAAAAAATAAAAATCAGAAATGCTGCTGAAAAAAAAGTGCTGCAATGGATATTTTAGTACATAAAGAATTTTATTCTAAATCACCTATTGAGATTTCTTCTCCCATCATACTCATTGGAATCCTTCAAACAAATAAATGGATTTTATATTTGTTTTTGTTCTCTTTTGGAAAATATGTATATATGGTGCTCTAGAAGCGATTGAGCTTAAAACTGCTCTTAGGCTTCTGGGACACAGCATTTAACAATACTTACAGACTCAGAAGAATAATTAGAAAGCAATTAAATGTATTGTACTGACCTGAAGTATATAACAATGGGAGTGCAAAGAAAAGGATCAATATGGGTTAGAGTACTAAAAACCTTCACTTGAGAGGAAGGCCTTGCACTTTACCTTGAAGGATGGATTATAGAACTCTTGGGTTTTAGAGCTTGAAGGATCTTAAGATTTAGAGCCTAAGGGGATCTTTAGTGATTATCTAATGCAATTCCTTCAATTTATAGATAAGGAAACTGAGGGACTATGTTCAGGCTAGGACAGTTTTTCCAGCCCTGGAATGAAACTCAATGAAATGCTAGTGGGTCATAAAATATAATAAAAATAAACTGACTTACAATTAGATATTTTTAAAGAATTTGATTACTAATTAGAATATATACAGCTCTCTTCCACCTTTCAACTACAGCAATGCTGAGTCAGAAAGATTTCCTTATATCAACTGTGATTCATAGGCTGAGTTTTTCCCAAAGAAGCAATGGATTGGTTCAAATCCTAGTTCCTTCAACAAATGGAATTCTAAAGCCTCCTTAAAGGAAAACTATTACAGGCTGCCATGCTGTTCCAACCATAACACCCTGGGGGAGTACGTCTACTTACCTAAGTTTTCATAACTAGTTAGAAGTAAAGCTAAAACTAGACATCATAGTATCTGTTCTTTACACTGTAACAGCTTAATAAAATATAAGGAGGAAGGAAGGAGAAGCATCATGAACATACAGGAAGGAATGTGGGCAAGGCAGAAATGATCATGGAAAATGTGAAAAAATAGATTTGACTGCCTAGAGCAGACATTGAATATTGAGAGTGTGTGAATGGGAACAACAACAACAAAAAAAAATCCCGTGAAGCCATGTACTTCTGGTCCTATTGAAAAAAAAAATTCTGAGAAAGGGAATTCTATAACCTTCATCCCCTATAGTTAAAGTAATCAGTTATCCCAGTTTTGAATAACCTGTTATGTTAAGGGGACATATGTCATTGGAAATATTCTTTTTTTTAAATAAAGCTTTTTATTTACCAAACATATGAGTGATTTTTCTATACTGACCTTTGCAAAAACTTTTTTTCCCAAGCTTTTCCCTTCCTTCCCCCCACCCCCCACCCCTAGATGACAGGTAATCTAATACATGCTAAATAGGATAAATCATATGACAAATACAATACATGTATACATATCTATACAGTTATCTTACTGCACAAGAAACATCAGATCTAGAAAGAGAAGAAGAAAAAAAAAACAACCTAAGAAGGAAAACAAAATGCATGGAAATATTCATAGAAAGTGTTAAAATGCTGTGTTGGGGTTCACACTCAGTTCCCTCAGGCCTCTCTCTGGACGTATATGACTGGATCTTCATCGCTGAACAATAGGAACTGGTTTGAATCACATCATTGTTGAAGAGAACCATGTCCATCAGAATTGATCATCGTATAGTCTTGTTGCTGTGTATAATGTTCTCCTGCTTCTGCTGATTTCACTCAGCATCAGTTCATGCAAGTCTCTCCAGGCCTCTCTGAAATCATCCTGCTGGTCGTTTCTTACAGAACAATAATATTCCATAACATTCATATACCATAATTTATTCAGCCATTCTCCAATTGATGGGCATCCATTCAGTTTCCAGTTTCTAGCCACTACAAAAAGGGCTGCCACAAACATTTTTGCACATGTGGGTCCCTTTCCCTCCTTTAAAATCTCTTTGGGATATAGGCCCAGTAGAAACACTGCTGGGTCAAATGGTATGCACAGTTTGATAACTTTTTGAGCATAGTTCCAAATTGCTCCATTGGAAATATTCTTAGCAAGAAAATATCCTAAATGAACCATAAATGAATGCTGAAATGCTGAATAATAATTTGTTAAAAAATATTTGTTAAATCTTCTATTTGCAAAAATTGTACAAGGCATAGATGGGAGAGAGGAAGGAGAAAAGATAAGACAGTCAGATAAACAAAATTTAAATTATAATATAAGCACATGGGATATATATTTTTTAAATGCCATGAGATCAGAGGAAAGAGAAAACACTTTCAGTTAGACTAAGGAAATCTTTCAAGAGGAATAAATATTTAAACTGGTGAGAGCTGGGTAGTGTTCTAAGCTGAAAAAATAGAGTGAGAAAGGCTTAGAGATAGAAAAGTGTGGGATAGCAAATGATCCATTGGAAGGAATTATAATATTTTAAATAGTTCAATCTTTGTTTTTGTAAGATATGGGGAACTCAAACCTGGGGAACAATGCAGTCATATCCATTGTACCGGGAAGATCAATTTGACAGTGAATTAAGATGGATTGAAAGAGAAACAAGAATTCAACAAGCTTATTAAGAATACATTAATTCTTATTTCTTTCCCCACTCCTCACCCTCTCTTTACTCTTCCCCACCCCCATTCATTGCTGCCAGTTTAGGCTGATTAGGTATAGTATTCAGAATTAGACAGGTGATTTTCCCACCACACTTGGCTCTGGTCAGATTACTTATGGAGTATTGTTACCAATTCTAGATGCCACATTTTAGAAATGACATTGATAAGCTGGATTTCATCCAGAGAAGGATGACCAGCTTGGTGAAAGACCTCAAGATCAAGCCATAGGAGCATTGATTGGTTAAAGAAAATAGCCTGGAAGGTGTGTATGTATGAAGATTGAGAGGAAGAAGAGTGATAGGGCATTCCAAGTGGAAGTTCAATATGAGCAAAATTACAAAGGTAAATACAAGTATACTTTGTTTGGGAGACAGAACTATATGGGGAGTATGAAAGGTTTATTTTTTTCTTTTTTCCAATTACATATAAAGACAATTTTATTTATTTATTTATTTTTGGGGGCTTTTTTTTGCTGAGGCAATTGGGGTTAAGTGACTTGCCCAGGGTCACACAGCTAGGGGATGTGAAGTGTCTGAGACCAAATTTGAACTCAGGCCCTCCTGACTTCAAGGCTGGTGCTCCATGCACTGCACCACCTAGCTGCCCCTTAACATTCAATTTTCAATGAAATTTTGAGTTCCAAATTTGCTACCTCTCTCCTTCCCTTTCCTCCTCCTTAAGATAAGCAATTTGATATAGGTTATATGTGTGCAATAAAACATTTCCATATTAGTCATTTTGTGAAAGAAACAGAACAAAAGGAAAAAACCTACAGGAAAAAAAATAAGTGAAAATAGTATGCTTCAATCTTCATTCAGACAGTTTTTTCTCTGAATGTGGATAGCATTTGTTATAAAGAGTTTATATAAAAGAGTTTATATAGAAGGCAATAGGAGTTAAGGTGGACATAAGATATGGATGGATTGTGGTAGGTTTTAGCATCCTAAAATGTTACAATTATAAAAGACCTATATGTTCCCCTTATACATAGGCCATCAGAAAGTTATCCCATATCAGTGGGTTAGCATTCATTCAAAACCATAACTCATAAGCCCTACCAATGTATTTATTTTTGCTAGTTCAAAGTTGTATCAAAGGTCATAGTAAAGCAAAAGGCATTAAATTTTATATCATAATAAAAAATGCCAAGAAAGATTTCTTCCTAGACAGGAGTATAAAGTGTACCTCTTTAAGGTAGAGGAATCAGTAGGGGACTCAAATCAGTAGAGAAAAGGATACATACAGAGAACATAGTAGCCAAAAAACACATGGAGGGTTTAAAGAACATGCCAAGGGGCACACAGAGTGAACACAATTTGTGCCCTTAATGCTATAAAGTTACTGGTCTTCTCTGGTGATATCAACAGATGAGCTGCTTTCTTTGCTGAACTGGGTTTTTCCCACTATTTTGTTTCCTTCCTAATGCTCTCTTTTCTCTGCTGAGCTCTCTAATGTTCTTTGCTGACTATTTCTACTATTATTTCTCTCTTCTATCATTTGCTGCATGCTGCTACCATGTGGTTTCTTCTGTGTAAGGGTAGGTCTACCAGCTCTTTAGTGGTTTTTTTGCTGGGTTTTTTTGTTTGTTTGTTTTTTTTGTTGTTGTTGTTGTTGTTGTTTTTAAAGAAATTCAGGATTGTATCACCCATATTGAGTAGGCTTTGGATAGGAGTAAGGAGTGTAAGTGCATGTATGTGCAACCTTTTGTTTCCAGAGGGTTTGTCATCAAGAATCAACAATCATTTTTCTTAGTTTTGATACAGATTTGAGGGAAGGGAACATTATGTACCTATTATGTACCAGACATTATGCTAAGCACTTTATAAATATCTCATTTGATGCTCACAAAAGCCCTGTGAGGGCTAATTCACAGGCACCTTCATTGTTCTACCATGTACAATGAGTCACCCTTTGTGAGGGAAGGGTGCTAGATTTGGAGTCAGAAGCCTTAGTTTCAAATCCTAGCTTTGTCCCTATCAGTGTGACTTAGGCAAATCATTTAATATCTCTAGACCTCAGTTTTCTCATCTATAAATTGAAGAGATTATAATAGGAATAACATATAAAAATAACTAATATTTACATAGGGCTAAAACCCTAAAGCTAAAGCTTTGCAAAGTGCTACATATTATACATACTCACATATGTAGTTTTATTCATACTAGATAATCTCCAAAACATAGTTTTAGGCTACTTATTAGAAATCCTCTCTTCCTAATTAATTCCTAAGAAATCCTCCTAATTTCCCTATGTGCAGTTAAGTGGGTGATCTTGGTTGTTTAGCCCAAAGAAAGAACTCTACCTGAGTAACTTCAGGCAAGTGATTTCATTTCTAGACCATTTCTTACTTGTAAAATGGAGGATAGGGAAGATGGTGGTTAATGATCTCTAAGTTCTCCTGCAGCTCTAAAATTCTGTGGTCTAACAGTGGGAATTTATGGGAATTTCTAATTAAGTAGAAAGGAAAAATGGCACCATAGGAAGCCAGTCTCAGGGTGCTCTAAGACAAGCTGAACTTGGAATGCCCCTCAAATCACATTGAATCAATTGAATATTCACCTACTTTAGCTACTATTAGGGCCATCTCTGATCACAAACTATTTCATGCTTGCCCTCCACCTGAAAAGTAACAAATTCCCTTTCTCCACTATCTAACCCCCACCCCCACCTCCCATGAGAAATTACATGGATTATGTAACAATGAGAACAAGTCAGAAAAGCACCAGGAAGCTATCATTTTTCACTGGTTTCATAGAAGTACCCAGTGGTAATCTCAGGCCCAGGCATATTACATTGCATATCCCTATGCTGACTTTCCATGAACTAATTCTTGATGGTTCACTAAATTCTAATAACATTTCTATCTTGCCTGCCTATCAAGTGAATGTGAAGCAACAGAGAAAGCTGACAAAAGGTCCGCTTGAGCTTTCAAAATAATAAGTAAAAGAAAGAAATCTTGTTAGCCTACTTCCCACAGACCTTGTTGAAAATGATCCCTAGATGATACATGTTTGTTTGGTGGGGAAAGAGTGGTTACGTTTTGGCTCATGAGTAATTTAGTGAAACCCTAAAGAATCCTACCTTTTCAGGCCTGTTTTTGGCCCTAAGGGGAAACAAAAGCATGAGAATGTCTGAAGAACTACCAAGGTGTGTCTGGGATTTTTGCATTTAACCTGCTTTTAAGAGGGGTTTGTGAATTTGTTGGTGAATATTTTTATAATTCTACTTCAATATAATTGTTTTTCATTGTTATTCATGATGTTTTTGTTCAATAGTATTTTATTTTTCCAAATATATGTAAAGATATTTTTCAATATTTATTTTTGTAAGATTCTATATTCCAAATTTTCCTCCTTCCCTTCCTCCCTCCTCCCCAAGATAGCAAGCAATCAGATTTAAGTTAAACATGTGCAATCCTTTAAAATATATTTCCATATTTGTTATGTAGTACAAGAAATATCAGATCACAAGGGAAAAAATCATGAGAAAGAAAAAGCAAGCAAGCAAGCAAACAAAAAAGGTGAAAATACTATACTTTGATCCACATTAGGTCTCCATAGTTTTCTCTCTGGATGCCGATGGCATTTTCCATCCCAACCCTATTAGAATTATCTTGAATCATTGCATTGCTGAGAAGAGCCAAGACCATTGTAATTGATCACATAAGCTTTTCACATATTTTATGCATTTAAAAACACAGTTCTGAGAAAGGGTCTATTGGTATCATTAGATTGTAATCAAAGCAGTCTGTGACATTCAGAAGGTTAAGAAGCTTTAGAACCCATCCATGCCACAGAAGATCTGGCCACAAAGTTAGATTTTGTATATCTAGAGCATGCCAAAATTTATTAAAATCTGTACATTTCTTCTTTTTTTTTTTCCTGAGGCAATTGGGGTTAAGTGACTTGCCCAGGGTCACACAGCTAGGAAGTGTCTGAGACCAGATTTGAACTCAGGTCCTCCCGACTTTAGGGCTGGTGCTCTAACCACTGCGCCACCTGGCTGCCCCTCATTTCTTCTTTTCTTGAAGACGTGATTTGATCATTGTGGAAACTCCTGCGGAATTACTGTTGGTCATACTTCCTCATCCTGAGAAACATGACCATGCATTTCTGTAGACAGAAAAATTTGTCACTTGGTGGATACCAAGGATTATTTTAGATTTTAGCTAGTTAGGACATTAGATGATAAACTGGTGGTGGGTCTGAGTACCAGCTTGGCAAAATCTATCAGACTGAGTTTTGCTGATGGCCTTCACAAATAAGAAGTTATTAGTATTAAAATAGGAATCATATCTCAGATTTTTCAAAATTTGTAAATAGCAATGTTTTAATCAAAGATTCATATATTTTAAATGAGTATAGGAGATGTATTTTTGTGATGAAATTTCATAAGTATCAGGATTTTCCAATGAGAAAAATCCCTCTACTTATGCAAATCTGCCATTGTTCTGTAACTTAAGAGACTCTGAGGCAGCTAGTTGGCATAGTGGATAGAATCCTGAAGATCTGAGATTTAATCTCTCCTCACATTCTAGCCTTGTAACTCTAGGCAGGTGTTTGATGTCTGTCTGCCTCAGTTTCTTCTACTATAAAATAAGGATTATAATAGTATTTATCTCTCAGTTTGGGAAGATCAAATGAGATAATTTGTAAATTGTTCTTCAAATGTTAAAGCATCCTGTAAATGTTCCTAGGACACTGAGAGGTTCTTAGTCAATAAATATTTATTAAGTACTTACTTTGTGTCAGGCACTGATAGAATAGCAAAACCATGATCTCTGCCCTTAAGGAAAGGAATTCACTTTCTAATGGAGACAACATGCAAATAATGCCCATATAGAATATACACTATATAAATAGAAGGTAATCACAGAGGGAAGGCACTAGAATCAGAGAGGACTGGGAAAGGCCTGATTTGTCCAGGAAGAGATGGCCAATATATGTTCAAGGTGGGATTTGAACTCAGGTCTTCCTACCTTTAAGGACTTTAAGGACCTTTAAGGATACAGTATCTGCTATGTTATACTGTCTGTCAGCAGTGAAATATATCTATCATCTATATAATGCATATGTATATATATGTATGTATGTGTATATATTTATATATATACACAATACATTTACTTGTGTATACACATATATAATGCATATATACATATGTATATTTATACATTAGGGAAAATACAGATATAGATAGCTATGCATATATATATGTATATATACGCATATACATATATATATACACATACACACACACACACACACACACACACACACTCCAAGCTCTGGAATCTATCTACTACATCATATATAAGTGCATGCATATATGAATTATATAATTGAGACCCTAGCTTTTGGGATAAGTGCTCACTATTCAACAAAAACTGCTGGGAAAATTGGAAACTAGTGTGGAAGAAATTAGGGCTTGACCCACACCTAATACCACATACCAAGATGAGATCTAAATAGGTTCATGATCTAGATATAAAGAGTGATATTATATTATAAGCAAATTAGAGGAACATAGGATAATTTACCTTTCAGACCTGTGGAGATGGAATAAACTGGTGTCCAAAGAAGAACTGGAACTCTTAATTGAACACCAGATAGGTAATCTTGACTATGTTAAATTAAAAAGTTTTTCTACAAAGAAAACTAATGCAGACAAGATTAGGAGGTAAGCAATAAATTGGGAAAT